>JAODAL010033690.1:0-45263 GCA_025379985.1 Phyllomedusa bahiana | reverse complement strand
GGAAAAAATTTTGCAGTCTTTATGTGAAAAGAAACTATTAGCAGAGTCTGTTTGGAAAAGGAAAAACTATAGCAGCAGTCTGTATGTGACAGAGGAAACTATTAGCAGCAGTCTGTATGTGACAGAGGAAACTATTAGCAGCAGTCTGTATGTGACAGAGGAAACTATTAGCAGCAGTCTGTATGTGACAGAGGAAACTATTAGCAGCAGTCTGTATGTGACAGAGGAAACTATTAGCAGCAGTCTGTATGTGACAGAGGAAACTATTAGCAGCAGTCTGTATGTGACAGAGGAAACTATTAGCAGCAGTCTGTATGTGACAGAGGAAATTCTTTGCATTAGTCTGTATTCAGCTTTTTCCGTCTTTCTTCTTCCTTCCTTCTGTCTGTAAGCACACTCAGCTGCTGTTCTGCCTCTATCTCCTCCACTTCACCTCCAGTAGGAGCCCTAATGAAACTTACCAGATCCCTACAACACACTAACAAGAACTAACTATCCCAGGGAAGATAAAGAGAGTCCAGAGATAGAGAAAGAGAGGTAGTAATCCGGGTATCAGGCCGAGGAAGCGGCTGCAGTCATGTATACGGAGCCCACTGGAGTAGACTAGTTATTTCCTACAAGTCTACATCCAGACGACGAGTAAAATTTACCATTGAAACCTCATCAGATGATGCAGTTTTCATTGCGTTTTTCATGTGGATTTTAGGTCTTTTTTTCCCAGCAGATTCCGGGGGATTTACAGTTGGAAATCGAGTCCCGTTCTTGCCTATGGAATTTTACTTGTCATTTTAGTCGCGGATCCACACGTATATGAAGGAAGAATGAAAATGTTCTAAGTTTTTTCTACTGTTAAAAACCAACCTAGAAAATGTGCATTGAACGCAGATTCTGACTTGAAATACTTGTTGTGTGGACTGAGCCTTAGTGTGTTGTGTTGTAAGAATCATGTTAGTAGATTTTATTTATGAGGGGTTTTCAACACACCTGACTGAGGTGGAGAAGATCAGGGTGGAGGCAGAACAGCAGCTAAAGGTACTCACAGAAAGAAGGTGGAAGAAAAAGAGGGGGAATGTGCAGAGAGAGAGAGAGAGACTTACCTGGGAAGAAGAAGAGGGGTTGCAGTCATTTATAAGGCGCTCGCTATGTTTAGGCAATTTAGTTCTTGTTAGTGGGTTGTGGTGAGGATCCTGTAAATTCCAGCATACAGGGTTTTCTGCAAACCTGCCCGAGTTGAAGTATAGCAGCCTAGAGGCAGAACAGCAGCTGAGGGTACTCATAGAAAGAAGGAGGAAAAGAGAGAGCTGAAGTAGAATGTAGACAGAGACTGAGAAACAGAGCAAAAAGAAAGAGACAAACCGGGAACTGTCCAAAAGGAGGAAAGAGGAAGGGACAGAAAACCAGTGTAGATGCCCACCAGGGAAGAGTGTACAACTTAGTCCTATGGCATGAGCGCTGAGCCCGGGAATCTAAAGCAACCAGAGAGGCTGCTTAGTACAGGACAATTGCTGGAGTAGTAGTTGCAGGAGTAAAGGGAATGTTCCAGATGATGTGCATATGTCTACCTTGTGAACTGTACTGTGCTGAGTCAAACAGTAGACCAGACTTTTGTACAATCTCTGTTTAGTCCGCTCCAGATGAGGATCGGTTTTGGGCCAAGCAGATATTAACGTAATGATAAATCCCCACAGAACAGTCATTGGCTTTATCAAACCACCATGAGTGGAGCACAAAGAAAACCAACTAGACAACACCCAATATGAGAGTGAGTACAGGATGGAGATGTGGCCGCCGTCATCTGGGGCACTCTGAAGATGCTCCCTATGTTGACTCTCTTGTGTCTTTGTTTTACAGGAGACTCCAAGCTCTACAGCTCAGATGACGAGAAGACGGGAGGAAAAGCCTCAGATCCAGGTTGTAGTGACCATGAGGATGAGGAAACTTCTGGAGAGAGCTGTGATGAGACCCTTCCAGAACAAGGGCACAGCCCAACCCGGCCCAGGATTAAGGGAAAGAACGTATCTCAGGACGCGGGCAGAGACGGAGCAGGGACTCCTGGGAAAAGTCGGAGACGCAGGACGGCGTTCACCAGCGAGCAGCTTTTGGAACTTGAGAAGGAATTCCACTGTAAGAAATACCTGTCCCTCACCGAGAGGTCACAGATCGCCCACGCCCTCAAGCTCAGTGAGGTGCAGGTGAAAATCTGGTTCCAGAATCGACGGGCCAAGTGGAAGCGCATCAAAGCTGGTAATGTCAACAGCCGCGCGGGGGAGCCTGTGCGTAACCCAAAAATTGTTGTACCCATCCCTGTGCACGTAAACCGCTTCACTGTCAGGACCCAACAGATGGATGGTGCTCGACCATAGTGGAGCCAAAAACCCACAAAGGACAACTGTAGAGAGGGGCAATAATCCAGGGCAAAGGACAAATGGAGAGAGGGGCAAAAATCAACAGCAATAGACAAATGCAAAGAGGGGCAATAATCAAGGGCAAAGGACAAATGTAAAGCAGAGGAACCAATGGACTCCTGAACAATGAGCTATTGACCATGAACAAGGACAATCTTTACTGGAGTTAGGGTGACCCTTTACTATCGTCATCATAACTATCACCATCCAGTACTTTCAGCCGTGCGCCACCGCATACGAGGACTACAAGGAATACAGACAGACCGCCTGATTCATTTAATGCCACCTCTGACCTGTCCCAAAACAGTAAGGAAGCGTCAGCTTGCTCGGTAATCCAAGACCAGGTGGTCAGTGCCAGTTAGTAGACTAGGTGGACAGTGCCAGCCGCTGGACCAGGTGGACAGTGCCAGTCGGTGGACCAGGTGGACAGTGCCAGTCAGTGGATCAGGTGGACAGGGCCAGTCGGTGGACCAGGTGGACAGTGCGAGCCGGTGGACCAGGTGGACAGTGCCAGTCAGTGGATGAGGCGGACAGTGCCAGTTGGTGGATGGGGTAGACAGTGCCAGCTGGTGGACAGTGCCTGTGGATATATATGTTACTCTGTATTGGACTAATGGCAAAGAAAATGTGTCACAAATTCTGTGAAGTGAAAAGTAAAGGCGCCCCTATTTCTTTTCTACCACTAATCTTTCCGGTCATGTTCTACAGATCTTCTTGCTGCAGGAGTCCACCCTTGATGATGCCATATATGTTTGTGATCACAGTGCACATCCGCAGCAGTCTCACCAGGGACATTATAAAACTGAAGTATAAGCCGTAACATGGTGCACAGACATGACGCCATGCATGTGACCGTCACACACTTGGGCTCCTGACTGGCCCAGGTTGTGCCAAAGTGGACCCCGGGTTCTACCTTGTGTAATAGATTACTTCGTCAGACACCCCACCCCCACTCTACTAAAGCAGCAAGATGGCAAAGGTAATGAGGATGATAGAGATAATGTATTGCAAATCAGCCTCGTTGGTGAGAGGTCCTCATCTGTCATTCCAGAACAGATACAAGATGTATTGTTGGTAACATCTGGACAGGTTTGGGCATAACGTGTAGATATCCCTGTAGCCCGGCCATGCATCGGGAAGGTTTCTGCCCCAAATACCAGCTCCTCAATAAGTTCTCGTGTTACAAGAGCGTGTGATCTCGTCACCATCACTCCACATGTGGACAACCATGGAGAATACTGGGGATGTTAGAGCAACACAGAGTCCAGAGATGTTTTCTAGGTTCCTTGTAGACCATGGAAATGTTAATATGTTAAGACTCATGTAAGTGCCCAAAGCGATAAATATGAGAAAATGTGGATTACGGTTGGTGTAGACTGAGTGTCCGTCCATGAGTTGATTGGTCTTGTATAAATGTTCCTCTCGACCTTCTGTCCTGGTATCGCTAGGTCCATCCAATATACACACAAACCTCACGTGAGAACCACAGCGGATCCCAGCAGAGGTGAGCAGGTAGCCCCACCGGTCTCTGATGGGATCCGCTACTGAGAAGGAAGAGATGACAGAGCCTCACCTTCTACTGCCGAGGGAAGGCTAATGTATTCCAGTAACCTAGAGACAAAAACATTAGCATCTGATGGGGGTTGTTTCCTTCAAGGGTCATAATAACACGGAGCCTCAAAGATCACATCCTTTGGTTATAAGATCTCTCAGAGGTGTGTGAAGGCCGCGTGGTCTTCATGCAGGACTCTTCGGCCCCACATCAGCACATTTCTTGTCACTTTCTCCTGCATGAATCATGTCTTTACATGGAAATGTTTGCCTGTTGTACAACCAGCCAACCTGGAGGAAACACCAATGTGAAGACCATCTCATAAGCTTCAGAAGTTGTCAAATATGACCATAACCCTATATTACATCACTCTGCACATTACTCGTCAGGTATCAGCTGTGACATCTGTGACGCTGACCCTATATTACATCACTCTGCACATTACTCGTCAGGTATCAGCTGTGACATCTGTGACCATGACTCTATATTACTTCACTCTGCAGATTACTCGTCAGGTATCAGCTGTGACATCTGTGACGCTGACCTTATATTACTTCACTCTGCAGATAACTCGTCAGGTATCATCTGTGACGCTGACCCTATATTACTTCTCTCTGCAGATTACTCCTCAGGTATCAGCTGTGACATCTGTGACGCTGACCCTATATTACTTCACTCTGCAGATAACTCGTCAGGTATCATCTGTGACGCTGACCCTATATTACTTCTCTCTGCAGATTACTCCTCAGGTATCAGCTGTGACGCTGACCCTATATTACTTCTCTCTGCAGATTACTCGTCAGGTATCAGCTGTGACATCTGTGACGCTGACCCTATATTACTTCTCTCTGCAGATTACTCGTCAGGTATCAGCTGTGACGCTGACCCTATATTACTTCTCTCTGCAGATTACTCGTCAGGCATCAGCTGTGACATCTGTGACGCTGACCCTATATTACATCACTCTGCACATTACTCGTCAGGTATCAGCTGTGACATCTGTGACCCTGACCCTATATTACTTCACTCTGCAGATTACTCGTCAGGTATCAACTGTGACGCTGACCCTATATTACATCACTCTGCACATTACTCGTCAGGTATCAGCTGTGACATCTGTGACCCTGACCCTACATTACTACACTCTGTAGACTACATGATATCCTGACGTACTATGGGCCATGATTTCTCATTGAGCTGCAGTGGATTTCATGCCCTACTATGCGCTATAACACTCGTCTCTCTGTCTCGATTTGTACGGACACCAGGGCGGTATACGAGCCATGAGTGTTGGGTGGGGGGAGCACTCATCTGCGTAATGAGTCATATCTTTGCTACCACTTGTCATAGCTGAAGGTGTTAATGAATTTCATGGTACTTGTAATCAAGGCAGTCTGTCTGTAGGGTGATTAAGAAGCCCCCTAGGGCTTTCCCATCCCGGCTTCCTCTTACCATTCCTGCACAGAACGGAGGTGGGGGGGACTGACAGTTTTTTTTGCAACAAAACATTACTGAGTAAAAAAAATGAAAGGTGCAAAGACATATAAACATCACAGGAGAAGCATCGATTCACGACCCAAGAGGGGCTGCGCTCACGACCAAGCAGCTGGAAAGAACAGTCAGTAAGAGAGTTACAGAGAGAACAAGCCCTGGGGTCAAGAGAAAAGAGTATTGGTGGTAAAAATACATCACCCAAGAGCGGAGGAGGGTGAAGAAATGTAGACCCAAGACATGGTGGGGACACATGATAGGCCCAAACCCAAGGAATAATATGGAATATAGAGCAGGATATAGACCCAAGAGTGAGAAGAACGTCAAATCTAGAGCAGGATATAGACCCAAGACTGGGTGAAGGAAAATAGATCTAAGAGTGGGTAATGATGAAAGAAAATATACCGAATGCAGGATTAGTGTAGACCAAAGAGATAGCGAGGGTGGAAGAACATAGAGAACAGGAGTAGCTAGTGGAATGTAGACCCAAAACAAGATCAGGATTGATGAGCCTACACCCAAGAGAGAGAAGAACATGGAATCTAGAGCAGGATATAGACCCAAAAGTGGGTGAAGATGGAAGCAAAGATGGACCCAAGAATGGGTGAGGGTGAAGAAAAATAGATCTAAGAGTGGCTGATCATGGAAGAACATCTAACCCAGAGTAGCTGATGCTGGAGGAAGACCTAAGAGTGGGCAAGGGTGAAAGAACAAAAACATAAGTTCAGGCTTTCAGCTTTCATTTGATGCGATCCAGATTAACATTGGATGAAGGGTTTCGGAGTCTCAGCTCGGTAACATGGGCGCCCTGTTTATAAAGGGAGCAGAAGTCATCGGACAAATGAAATCATTGTACATAAAATGTTCATTTCTAATCCTTGGCTGAAAACCCTTTATTGGCAATGACGCCTGAAGCCCTGATCTCATGGACATCACCAGATGCTGGGTTTCTTCCTTGGTAATACTCGGCATGAAGCCTTGAGCTCATGGACATCACCAGACGCTGGGTTTCCTCCTTGTTGGCAATGACGGCCTGAAGCCCTGACCTCATGGACATCACCAGACGCTGGATTTCCTCCTTGGTGATACTTGGCCTGAAGCGACCTCATGGACATCACCAGACGCTGGGTTTCCTCCTTGTTAGCAGTGACGGCCTGAAACCTTGACCTAATGGACATCACCAGACGTTGGGTTTCCACCTTGTTGGCAATGACGACCTAAAGCCTTGACCTCATGGACATCACCAGACACTGAGTTTCCTCCTTGTTGGCAATGACGCCTGAAGCCTTGACCTCATGGACATCACCAGACGCTAGGTTTCCTCCTTGTTGGCAGTGACGGCCTGAAGTCTTGACCTCATGGACATTACCAGACGCAGGGTTTCCTCCTGGTTGATGCTCGGCCTCGGCTTTTACTGCAGGTGTTTTCAGTTGCTGTTTGTGGCCTTTCTGTCTGAGGTTTAGTCTTTAAGAAGTGAAATGCTGCTCAACTGGGCTGAGATCAGGTGACTGACTTGGCCATTCCAGAACTTATAAATTCCTGGGTTGCTTTAGCTTTATGTTTAGGGTCATTGTATTATGAAACGCCGAACAATCAGTTTGGCTGGATTTGAGCGCACAGTATGTCTCTGAATACTCTCCAGGATGTAGATGGATCAATATCCAAATCTAACATAAAAAGAAGATTGCATGAAAGGAAATACAGAGGGTTCACTGCACGGAGCAGCCCCTCATAAGCTTCAAGAATAAAAAGGCTAGATCTGACTTTGCTAAAAAAAAAAAATCTAAAAATCCCAGCACAGTTCTGGAAGAACACTCTTTGGAGAGATGGAATCAAGATCAACCTCTACCAGAATTATGGAAAGAAAACAGTCTGGTGAAGCTGTGGTACAGCTCCTGATCCACAGCACATCCCCCATAATCTGTAACACACGAGGAAGGCGCGGTACAGCTCCTGATCCACAGCACATCCCCCATCATCTATAACACACGGCGGAGGTGCGGTACAGCTCCTGATCCACAACACATCCCACCTCATCTGTAACCCACGGTGGAGGCGCGCTACAGCTCCTGATCCACAGCACATCCCCCATCATCTGTAACACACGGGGGAGGTGCTGTACAGCTCCTGATCCAGAGCAGAAACCACATCATCTTGAAAAACACGGGGGAGGCGGGTACGCTCCTGTTTCCACAGACATCCCTCATCATCTGTAACACACGGGGGAGGCGCGGTACAGCTCCTGATCCAGAGCAGAAACCACATCATCTGTAACACACGGCGGAGGCGCGGTACAGCTCCTGATCCAGAGCAGAAACCACATCATCTGTAACACACGGGGGAGGCGCGGTACAGCTCCTGATCCACAGCACATCCCACATCATCTGTAACACACGGCGGAGGGGAAAAACAGCTCCTGATCCACAGACATCCACATATCTGTAACACACGGGTGAGGCGCGGTACAGCTCCTGATCCACAGCACATACCACATCATCTGTAACACACGAGGAAGGCGCGGTACAGCTCCTGATCCACAGCACATCCCCCATCATCTGTAACACACGGCGGAGGCGCGGTACAGCTCCTGATCCACAACACATCCACATCATATGTAAAAAACGGGGCAGGCGCGGTACAGCTCCTGATCAACAGCACATCCCACATCATCTGTTAAACACTGTGGAGGCGCGGTTACAGCTCCTGATCACGCACTCCACTCATCTGTAACACCAGACGGAGGCGCGGTACAGCTCCTGATCCACAGAACATACCCCATCATCTGTAACACATGGGGGAGGCGCGGTACAGCTCCTGATCCACAGCAGAAACCACATCATCTGTAACACACGGGGAGGCGCGGTACAGCTCCTGATCCACAGCACATCCCACATCATCTGTAACACACGGGGGAGGCGCGGTACAGCTCCTGATCCACAGCACATCCCACATCATCTGTAACACACGGCGGAGGCGCGGTACAGCTCCTGATCCACAGCACATACCACATCATCTGTAACACAGGGGGGAGGCGGGTTACAGCCCTGATCCACAGCAATCCCCATCATCTGTAACACACGGGGGAGGCGCGGTACAGTCCTTGACCCAAAGCACATCCCACATCATATGTAAAAAACGGCGGAGGCGCGGTACAGCTCCTGATCCACAGCACATCCCACATCATCTGTAACACACGGGGGAGGCGCGGTACAGCTCCTGATCCACAGCACATACCCCATCATCTGTAACACACGGCGGAGGCGCGGTACAGCTCCTGATCCACAGCACATCCCCCATCATCTGTAACACACGGGGGAGGCGCGGTACAGCTCCTGATCCACAGCACATCCCCCATCATCTGTAACACACGGCGGAGGCGCGGTACAGCTCCTGATCCACAGCACATCCCACATCATCTGTAACACACGGGGGAGGCGCGGTACAGCTCCTGATCCACAGCACATCCCACATCATCTGTAACACACGGCGGAGGCGCGGTACAGCTCCTGATCCACACCCATTCCCCATCATCTGTAACAAACGGCGGGGGGTGGGGGTACAGCACCTGATCTACAGCACATCCCCATCATCTGTAACACACGGCGGAGGGCGCGGTAAGTCCTGATCCACAGAAACATCCCCATCATCGTAACACACGGCGGAGGCGCGGTAAGCTCCTGATCCACAGCAATCCCCCATCATCTGTAAACAAGGGGGGAGGCGCGGTACAGCTCCTGTCACAGACATCCCCCATCATCTAAAACCACGGGGGAGGGGCGGTCAGCACTGATCCACAGCACATCCCCCATCATCTATAACACACGGCGGAGGTGCGGTACAGCTCCTGATTCCACAGCACATCCCCCATCATCTATAAACACGGCAGAGGCGCGGTCAGCTCCTGATCACAGCACATCGGCATCATCTGTAACCACGAGGGAGGCGCGGTACAGCCCTGACCCCACAGCACATACCACATCATCTGTAACACACGGCGGAGGCGCGGTACAGCTCTGATTCCACAGACATCCCACATCATCTGTAACACACGGGGGAAGGCGGTACAGCTCCTGATCCACAGCACTTTACCACTCATCTGTAACACACGGCGGAGGCGGGGTTTTACAGCTCTGATCCAAGCACATCATCTGTAAACACGAGGGGGCGCGTACAGCCCCTGTTCCACAGCACATACCCCTTTCATCTGTAACACACGGCGGAGGTTTGGTACAGCTCCTGATCCACGCACATCCCACATATCTGTAACACACGGCGGAGGCGGGGTTTACAGCTCTTGATCCAAGCACATACCACATCATCTGAAAACACACGGCGGAGGCTCGGTTACAGCTCCTGATCCACAGCACATCCACATCATCTGTAAACCACGGGGGAGGCGGGTTCAGCTCCTGATCCACAGCACATCCCACATATCTGTAACATACGGCGGTGGCGCGGTTACAGCTCTGATCCACAGCACATACCCCATCATCTGTAAACCACGGCGGGGGCGCGGTACAGCTCTGATCCACAGCCATCCAATTTCTGTAACACACGGCGGAGGCACGGTACAGCTCCTGATCCACAGCACATACCCCATATTGTAACACACGGGGGGGCGCGGTACAGCCCCTGATCCACAGCACATCCCCCATCTTCTGTAACATACGGCGGAGGCGCGGTAAAGTTTCCTGATCCATGCACAGACCCATCTCTGAAAACCCCACGGCTGAGGCGCGGTATAGCTCCTGATGCGCAGCACATACCTCATAATCTGTAACACACGGGGGAGGCGCGGTACAGCTCCTATCCACAGCACATCCACTCATCTGTAACACCGGCGGAGGCGCGGTGCAGCCCCTGATCCACAGCACAACCCACATAATCTGTAACCCCAAAGCGGAGGCGCGGGTACAGTCCTGATCCACAGACATCCCATATCATCTGTAACACATGGCGGAGGCGCGGTTACAGCACCTGATCCACAGCACATCGGCTCATCTGAAACAACGAGGAGGCGCGGTTACACCCATGATCCACGCACTTTACCCCATCATCTGTTAACAACGGGGGAGGCGCGGTACAGCACCTGTCCACGACACCCCCCATCATCTGTAACACAAGGGGGAGGCGCGGTACAGCTCCTGATCATCAGCACATAGCACATCAACTTTAACAAACGTGTGATGCGCGGTACAGCTCCTATTCCACAGTACATCACACATCATATGTAACACAAGGCGGAGGGGGGTTTACAGCTCCTGATCCACAGAACTTTACCCCATCATCTGTAAAAACCACGGCGGAGGCGCGGTACGCCCCTGACCCACAGCACATCCCACATCATCTGAAACAACGGGGGAGGCACGGTACAGAAACCTGATCCACAGAAAATCCCCTTCATCTGTAAACACGGCTGAGGTGCGGTACAGTCCTGATCGCCAGCACATCCCCCATCACTGTAACCACGGCGGAGGCAGGGTTTTGCGCCCCTGATCCACAGCACATCGGACATCATCTGTAACACACGAGGAGGCGCGGTACAGCCCTGATCCACAGACTTTACCCCATCATCTGTAAACACGGCGGAGGGCGGTACAGCTCTGATCCAAGCACATCCCCCAACATCTGTATCACACGAGGGAGGCGCGGTACAACTCCTGATCCACAGCACATACCCATCATATGTAACACACGGGGGAGGCGCGGTACAGCTCCTGATCCACAGCACATCACCAATCATCTGTAACACACGGCGGAGGCGCGGTACAGCACCTCATCCACAGCACTTAAACATCTGTAACAACGGCGGGAGGCGCGGTTACAGCTCCTGATCCTAAATTTACATCAAATATCTGTAACATACGGCGGAGGCGCGGTACAGCTCTGACCCACAGCACATCCCACATCATCTGTAACATCCCAGCGGAGGCGCGGTACAGCTCTTGATCCACAGACATCCCACTTTCATCTGTAAACACACGGGGGAGGCGCGGTACAGCTCCTGATCCACTGCACATCCCACATCATCTGTAACACACAGGGGAGGCGCGGTACAACTCCTGATCCACAGCACATCCCCCATCATCTGTAACACACGGGGGAGGCGCTGTACAGCTCCTGATCCAGAGCACATCCCACATCATCTGTAACACGCGGCGGAGGCGTGGTACAGCTCCTGATCCACAGCACATCCCCCATCATCTGTAACACACGGGGGAGGAGCTGTACAGCCCCTGATCCACAGCACATCCCACATCATCTGTAACACACGGGGGAGGCGCGGTACAGCTCCTGATCCAGAGCACATCCCACATCTTCTGTAACACACAGCGGAGGCGCGGTACAGCTCCTGATCCACAGCACATCCCCCATCATCTGTAACAACAGCGGAGGGCGGTACAGCTCCTAAACCCACAGCCCCATACCAATCATCTGTAACCACACGGCGGAGGTCGGTACAGCTCCTCATCCCAGAATCCCACATCTTCTGTAACACCAGGCGGAGGCGCGGTCCCGCTCCTGATCCACAGACATCCCCATTATCTGTAACCACGGCGGAGGCGCGGTACAGCTCCTGATCCACGCACATCCAAAATCATCTGTAACACACGGCTGAGGCGCGGTACAGCTCTTGACCAAAGCACATACCCATCTTTCTGTAAACACGGCAGGGTGGCGCGGTAACAGCCCTGAACAGTACATCCCCATATTGTACACACGGCAGAGGCACGGTACAGCTCCTGATCCACAGCACATCCCACATCATCTGTAACACACTGCGGAGGCGCGATACAGCTCCTGATCCACAGCACATACCACATCATCTGTAACACACGGCGGAGGCGCGGTACAGTTCCTGATCCACAGTACATCCCCCATCATCTGTAACACACGGCGGAGGCGCGGTACAGCTCCTGATACACAGCACATCATCTGTAACACATGGCGGAGGCGCGGTACAGCTCCTGATCCACAGCACATCCCCCATCACCTGTAACACACGGGGGAGGCGCGGTGCAGCTCCTGATGCACAGCACATCGGACATCATCTGTAACACACGAGGGAGGTGTGGTACAGCTCCTGATCCACAGCACATACCCCATCATCTGTAACACACGGGGGAGGCGCGGTACAGCTCCTGATCCACAGCACATCCCCCATCATCTGTAACACACGGCGGAGGCGCGGTACAGCTCCTGATCCACAGCACATCCCACATCATCTGTAACACACGGCGGAGGCGCGGTACAGCTCCTGATCCACAGCACATCCCACATCATCTGTAACACACGGCGGAGGCGCGGTACAGCTCCTGATCCACAGCACATCATCTGTAACACACGGCGGAGGCGCGGTACAGCTCCTGATCCACAGCACATCCCAAACTTTCATCTGTATCACACGGGGGAGGCGCGGTACAGCTCCTGATCCACCCCTCACCCCAGATCATCTGTAACACACGGGGGAGGCGCGGTACAGCTCCTGATCCACAGCACATCCCACATCATCTGTAACACACGGCGGAGGCGCGGTACAGCTCCTGATCCACAGCACATACCCCATCATCTGTAACACACGGGGGAGGCGCGGTCAGTCCTGATCCACAGACATCCCACATCATCTGTAACACAGGGCGGGGCGCGGTACAGCTCTGTTCACAGCACATCCACATAAATTGTAACAAACAGCGGAGGCGCGGTAAAGCTCCTGCCCCACGCCACCCCCATTCTGTAACACACGGGGGGAGGCGAGGTACAGCTCCTGATCCACAGCATATACCCCACATCATCTGTAACACACGGAGGAGGCGCGGTACAGCTCCTGATCCACAGCACATCCCATCATCTGTAACACATGGCGGAGGCGCGGTACAGCCCCTGATCCACAGCACATACCATCATTGTAACACCGGGCGGAGGCGCGGTACAGTCCTGTCACAGAAACATACCCCATCTGTTAACACACGGGGGGCGCGGTAACAGCCCCTGATCCACAGCACATACCCATCTCTGTAAACACACGGGGTTTCGAGGGACTTTGGCATGCATGGCTGCCAGGGGCACTAGTGTTTATTGATGATGTGACACAGGACAGAAGCAGACGGATACATTGTGAGGTATTCAGAGACATACTGTACTCTCAAATCCAGTCAAATGCAGCCAAACTGATTGGTCGACGTTTCATAATACAATGACCCCAAACAAAAAGCTAAAGCAACCCAGGAGTTTATTAAAGCAAAGAAATGGAATATTCTCGAACGGCCAAGTCAGTCCCCTGATCTCAGCCCAATTGAGCAGCATTTCACTTGTTACAGACTAAAACTCAGACAGAAAGACCACAAACAGAACTGAAAACCGCTGCAGTGAATGCCGAGGCCGAGCATCATTTTGGTGTAACCCCAGCGTCTGGTGATGTCCATAAGCACAAGGCTTCAGACCATTATTACCAACAAGGAGGAAGCCCAGCGTCTGGTGATGTCCATAAGCTCAAGGCTTCAGACCGTCATTACCAACAAGGAGGAAGCCCAGCGTCTGGTGATGTCCATGAGGTCAAGGCTCAGGCTGTCATTGCCAACAAGGGGTAAATCAAGCGTCTGGAGATGTCCATGAGGTCAAAGCTTCAGGCGTAAATTGCCAACAAGGAGGAAACCCAGCGTCTGGTGATGTCCATGAGGTCAAGGCTTCAGGCCGTCATTGCCAACAAGGAGGAAGCCCAGCGTCTGGTGATGTCCATGAGCTCCAGGCCGTCACTGCCAACAAGGAGGAAACCCAGCGTCTGGTGATGTCCATGAGGTCAGGGCTTCAGGCTGTTATTGCTAACAAAGGGTTTATAACCGAGGATTAGAGATTAATATTTTATTTACAATGATTTCATTTGTCCATTGACTTCTGCTCCCTTTATAAACAGGGCGCCCATGTTACTGATCTGAAACTCCTAAACCCTTCATCCAATATGAATGTGGATCCCCTCAAATGAAAGCTGAAAGTCTGGACTTTATGTCCATGTCCATTATAGAACTAGAACTTCAACAGGTTTCAGGAAACAGGTACAAAATTTGTGTCAGTTTCCAAATATATATGGACCTAACTGTAGAACCAGAAGTAGCTGACAATGAAGGAATGTAGACCCGAGAGTGGGTGAAGGTGGAGTAGCATAAAACCAAGAGTGGGCAAAAGTGATCTAACAAATGAATAGTGAAATGAATGACAGCACTGTTCCAAGGGACCTATCCCTACAGCTTGTAAGACGAGGCCCTCCTGGACATGAATACTGTATAGGTCATTTTGTGTTTGCTTTAGTGCTCACAGAGCGAGTTCCCAGCTGTAGCGTCACCTCTCAGAGTGTTGTTTAGTTGCTTAGGTTTTATGTTACAAATTGCAAAGAGGAAAATGGATAAATGCACGGACAACATTCTTGTTCCCTTTCTATTAAGAGAAACCCTCAATGGTCACTGAAATAACTGAAACGGTCACTGGGGAGAACGAATGGAACCTTGATGAAAATTACCTCATGAAGATCAGACATTTCTTCTGAATTGTGGTTTAAGCGAAAACGTTTAAAAAATAAACTCATGAAATTGCCCTGGACAAAAATAATGGTCTCCTTACCTTAAAGGGGTCTCCCCGAGCTATAAGAGCTTGTCTGTCTGTCGGGATTAAAACTCTTGGAACATCCCTTTAATATTGTGCTACACAACCTTTTATAGAAAACAAAAGATTTAACTCTCTATTAGACTTCTGCTCTGTCCACAGTTATGTAGCCCACTCCTCGTGCTCCAGCTGTCCACAGGTATCTGGCCCACTCCTCATGCTCCAGCTATCCACAGGTATCTGGCCCACTCCTCATGCTCCAGCTGTCCACAGGTATATGGTCCACTCCCCAAACTCCAGCTGTCCACAGGTATCTGGCCCACTCCTCATGCTCCAGCTCTCCACAGGTATCTGGTCCACTCCTCATGCTCCAGCTGTCCACAGGTATCTGGCCCACGCCTCATGCTCCAGCTCTCCACGGGTATTTGGCCCAATCCTCATGCTCCTGCTGTCCACAGGTATCTGGTCCACTCCTCATGATCCTGCTGTCCACAGGTATCTGGCCCACTCCTCATGATCCTGCTGTCCACAGGTATCTGGCCCACTCCTCATGCTCCTGCTGTCCACAGGTATTTGGACCACTCCTCATGCCCCTGCTGTCCACAGGTATTTGGCCCACTCCTCATGCTCCTGCTGTCCACAGGTATTTGGCCCTGTCCTCATACTCCAGCTCTCCACAGGTATTTGGCCCACTCCTCATGCTCCAGCCATCCACAGGTATTTGGCCCACCCGTCCACAGGTATTTGGCCCACTCCTCATGCTCCAGCTGTCCACAGGTATTTGGCCCACTCCTCATGCTCCAGCTCTCCACAGGTAACTGGTCCACTCTTCATGCTCCAGCCATCCACAGGTATTTGGCCCACCCGTCCACAGGTATTTGGCCCACTCCTCATGCTCCAGCTCTCCACAGGTAACTGGTCCACTCTTCATGCTCCAGCTGTCCACAGGTATTTGGCCCACTCCTCATGCTCCTGCTGTCCACAGGTATTTGGCCCTGTCCTCATACTCCAGCTCTCCACAGGTATTTGGCCCACTCCTCATGCTCCAGCCGTCCACAGGTATTTGGCCCACCGTCCACAGGTATTTGGCCCACTCCTCATGCTCCAAGCTCTCCACAGGTAACTGGCCCACTCTTCGTGCTCCAGCTGTCCACAGGTATTTGGCCTACTCCTCATGCTCCTGCTGTCCACAGGTATCTGGTCCACTCCTCATGATCCTGCTGTCCACAGGTATCTGGCCCACTCCTCATGCTCCTGCTGTCCACAGGGATATGGCCCAATCCTCATGCCCCTGCTGTCCACAGGTATTTGGCCCTGTCCTCATACTCCAGCTCTCCACAGGTATTTGGCCCACTCCTCATGCTCCAGCCATCCACAGGTATTTGGCCCACCCGTCCACAGGTATTTGGCCCACTCCTCATGCTCCAGCTGTCCACAGGTATTTGGCCCACTCCTCATGCTCCAGCTCTCCACAGGTATTTGGCCCATTCCTCATGCTCCTGCTGTCCACAGGTATCTGGTCCACTCCTCATGATCCTGCTGTCCACAGGTATCTGGCCCACTCCTCATGATCCTGCTGTCCACAGGTATCTGGCCCACTCCTCATGCTCCTGCTGTCCACAGGTATTTGGCCCACTCCTCATGCCCCTGCTGTCCACAGGTATTTGGCCCACTCCTCATGCTCCTGCTGTCCACAGGTATTTGGCCCTGTCCTCATCCTCCAGCTCTCCACAGGTATTTGGCCCACTCCTCATGCTCCAGCCATCCACAGGTATTTGGCCCACCCGTCCACAGGTATTTGGCCCACTCCTCATGCTCCAGCTCTCCACAGGTAACTGGTTCACTCTTCATGCTCCAGCTGTCCGCAGGTATTTGGCCTACTCCTCATGCTCCTGCTGTCCACAGGTATCTGGTCCACTCCTCATGATCCTGCTGTCCACAGGTATCTGGCCCACTCCTCATGCTCCTGCTGTCCACAGGTATCTGGTCCACTCCTCATGATTCTGCTGTCCACAGGTATCTGGCCCACTCCTCATGCTCCTGCTGTCCACAGGTATTTGGCCCTGTCCTCATACTCCAGCTCTCCACAGGTATTTGGGCCCCATCCTCATGCTCCAGCCATCCACAGGTATTTGGCCCACCCGTCCACAGGTATTTGGCCCACTCCTCATGCTCCAGCTCTCCACAGGTATTTGGCCCACTCCTCATGCTCCAGCTCTCCACAGGTAATTGCTGCACTCTTCTTGCTCCAGCCATCCACAGGTATTTGGCCCACCCGTCCACAGGTATTTGGCCCACTCCTCATGCTCCAGCTCTCCACAGGTAACTGGTCCAATCTTCATGCTCCAGCGGTCCACAGGTATGTGGCCCACTCCTCATGCTCCTGCTGTCCACAGGTATTTGGCCCTGTCCTCATACTCCAGCTCTCCACAGGTATTTGGCCCACTCCTCATGCTCCAGCCATCCACAGGTATTTGGCCCACCCGTCCACAGGTATTTGGCCCACTCCTCATGCTCCAGCTCTCCACAGGTAACTGGTCCACTCTTCGTGCTCCAGCTGTCCACAGGTATTTGGCCTACTCCTCATGCTCCTGCTGTCCACAGGTATCTGGTCCACTCCTCATGATCCTGCTGTCCACAGGTATCTGGCCCACTCCTCATGCTCCTGCTGTCCACAGGTATTTGGCCCACTCCTCATGCCCCTGCTGTCCACAGGTATTTGGCCCTGTCCTCATACTCCAGCTCTCCACAGGTATTTGGCCCACTCCTCATGCTCCAGCCATCCACAGGTATTTGGCCCACCCGTCCACAGGTAATTGGCCCACTCCTCATGCTCCAGCTCTCCGCAGGTAATTGGCCCACTCCTCATGCTCCAGCTCTCCACAGGTATTTGGCCCACTCCTCATGCTCCAGCTCTCCACAGGTATTTGGCCCACTCCTCATGCTCCAGCTCTCCACAGGTATTTGGCCCACTCCTCATGCTCCAGCTCTCCACGGGTAATTGGCCACTCCTTTTCTCTACAGGTATTTGGCCACTCCTTTTCTCTACAGGTATTTGGCCACTCATTTTGCTACAGCTGTCTACAGGTATTTGGCCCACTCTTCTTGCTCCAGCCGTCCACAGGTATTTGGCCCACTCCTTGTGCTCTAGCCGTCCACAGGTGTTTGGCCCACTCCTCGTGCTCCAGCTGTCTACAGGTATTTGGCCCACTCTTCATGCTTCAGCTGTCCACAGGCGTTTGCCCTCTCCTCGTGCCCCAATTGTACACTGGCATTTGGCCCACTCTTCAATCCTTAGCTTTCCACTGGTATTTGGCCCAATTCTTGTACTCCAGCTGTCTCAGTTGGGAAGGTGTCTTCTACAGACTGTATGTTGCAGCTCCTTTCACAGGATTTTGATCAGGACTTGGTCACTTCTGAATAGTCTGATGTTTTGCTCTTAGCCATTCTTGGATGTTTTTAGCTGTTTGTTATGGGTCATTATCCTGTTGGAGGACCCATGACCTGAGGCTGAGACCAAGCTTGCTGACATCATACAGCACATTTTTCTCATTTTTTTTCATTTGATAGTCTTGATATTTCATTGTGTCCTGCACAGATTCAAGACCCTTTGTGCCAGATGCAGCCGCAAAACATAAGCAAGCCTCCTCCACGTGTCACAGTAGGTATAATGTTCTTTCCTTTGCTTCATTTCTATGTCTGTGAACATAGAGCTTATTGGACTTGACAAAAAGCCCCAGTTTTGTCTCATCTGTCCAAAGGACATTCTCCCAGAATTTTTGTGATTTGTCAATATGCATTTTGGCAGATTCCAGTCTTGCTTTTGATGATTTGCTCTAAGCAGTAGCTTCCTCCTCGGCTGTCTTCCTTTTAGTCCATCAACAAACGGTACAATCCGACACTGATGGATGTTGGAGTTCACCTCTAATCTCGGTGGAAGTTGTTCTGGGCTCTCCAGTTACCATTCGTAATCTCTGTCTCCAATTTATCAGTTTTCCTCTTGCGGCCACGTTAATGGAGGTCGGCTACTGTCCCATAGACAGTAGTAAAGGGAACATCAAGCTGTTAGGAGTTGTCTTATCCCCTTTATCTATAATATGTTTGTCTATCATCTTCTTTTTAATTTTCTCAAACAAGTCTCTCCTTAACTACCTTTGGTTAGTGTGGTATGCACCATGATACCAAACAGCATAAGGACTAGTTTTCACCTTGTAAACAGGCAGACTGACTGATTATAAGTCTGAAGACCCTGTGATGATGATTACAGGACGTACATTAGTGTAACATGTCCCTATGGTCAGATTATTTTCTAGGCAAACAGCAATTAGTCGAGGCCAGTTTCATTAGTTTCTATTTTGCGGATGAACCACAATTCAGAAGTGATGTCAGATTTTTATTTGTTGATGTTTAGTAAATTTACATTTATTATTACTTTTCTCAGTTTCCAGTTATTTCAGTGACTTTTGTTGGGTTTTCTCTTTTTAATCTAAAACTCTTCCTGCCATTCACTTTCATCACCAAAGCTGCAAGAAACCTGGACCTGTTGAAGAATCCACACCGCTGGACAATGCAATAGACAAGGTCAAGATTTATTTCACAGCACACACACGAGACAGCAGATTGTATGTACAGAGATATAAATATATATATATACTGTACAATGTATACACTGAGAGCAGACGCTCCCTGATATGTCAATTGTCCTCCATGAATGATGACCCTGAACTTCCATTACATATGGTCAATGACACCACCAATGTATTCAGTCTCCGACACCAGCAACGGATAAGTCCAGAGTCCGTAGAGGGCTGAAGATCAAGCTTCTTTACAATCACAGCTCTGGAGGAACTGTATGCTGAGAACATGAGGATGTCATCAAACTGTAGGTGTCACAAGGTGCATGTACCTAGAGATTATGTTGCGTAGCCCCAATGTGCTCGTTGAAATCAGGATTGTCTAACATAGACTGCAGCGCAGAAATCCAACTTCACCAGGTTCTCTACATCCAGGTAAGCTCTACTCGTAGACGGCTAGATTTCCATTACATTATGGAGAATGCAAAAAAAAAAAAAAAAAATCACAGAAAATGGGACATTGCTTGCTGAAAAACACAGACACGCATACAGCTAATGGCTGGCAATGAGCTATTCCCAATAGGAGTGCTACAGGTACATACACTGTGGAACAATCGCTCACATACCCATCTACTAGTTCATTGTCCAACCTCTGAGCTATATGGAGAATGCCCCAGACCTGACTCAGCTCAGTTCTCCACTACACTGTCAGACTGGACCGATGGAAGGGACGCAACTTGAGATCATGGACCACAGGCCACACACTGACAGACCAAACATCAGATCATGGACCTCAGACCACACACTGATAGAACGAACGTCAGATCATGGACCCCAGACCACACACTGACAGACCCAACATCAGATCATGGACCCCAGACCACACACTGACATTCCCCACTTGAGATCATGGACCCCAGACCACACACTGATAGACCCAACGTCAGATCATGGACCTCAGACCACACACTGACAGACCCAACGTCAGATCATGGACCTCAGACCACACACTGACAGACCTCACGTCAGATCATGGACCCCACACCACACAAAGATATACCCAACCTCTGATCTTTGACCACAGACCACACCTTGACAGACCTCGCGTCAGATCATGGACCCCAGACCACACTGACAGACCCAACGTCAGATCATGGACCTCAGACCACACACTGACAGACCCAACGTCAGATCATGGACCCCAGACCACACACTGACAGACCCAACGTCAGATCATGGACCTCAGACCACCCGTCAGATCATGGACTCCAGACCACACACTGACAGACCTCGCGTCAGATCATGACCCACCCAGTCTTAATCTTCTCATATACACGCAAAAACCACCTTTCCATTGGTCCATCACCAGCATCACCCACTGATTAGACCAGCGCCACCTACCCTTCTTCAAGCTATACAGCAGTAAAAGATCTGGAAACCGAATCCATTGCCTCTTTGGAGCCGCCTGCAGCTTCGGCCGCCTCTGCATTCCTTCTCCTCACAGTCTCATCCATGTGGAGATTTTATTAATAATAACTCTGTTCTGACGTTTGTGAGGGACCAGCATTAGGTTGTGCATCCACCCACAAGGGCCCCAGAGTCTCCTTTATCTGCATCTCTCATGGTGAAGTGATTTATGTTACATGATACGACCATAATCCATTGGATTTTCCAAGGATGAAGCGTCAACGTGGGATTATCATACAAGCAACTGCGCGAAAGATCCATCTGCAGGAGGCAACCAAACCCGGACCTTAGTGATTAGACCGGACAATCACCAGCAGAACCAATCCCGGACCTTAGTGATTAGACCGGACAATCACCAGCAGAACCAAACCCAGACCTTAGTGATTAGACAGGACAATCACCAGCAGAACCAAACCCAGACCTTAGTGATTAGACCGGACAATCACCAGCAGAACCAAACCCGGACCTTAGTGATTAGACAGGACAATCACCAGCAGAACCAAACCCGGACCTTAGTGATTAGACCGGACAATCACCAGCAGAACCAAACCCAGACCTTAGTGATTAGACCGGACAATCACCAGCAGAACCAAACCCTGACCTTAGTGATTAGTCAGTACAATCACCAGCAGAATCTAACCCGGACCTTAGTGATTAGACAGGACAATCACCAGCAGAACCAAACCCGGACCTTAGTGATTAGACCGGACAATCACCAGCAGAACCAAACCCGGACCTTAGTGATTAGACCGGACAATCACCAGCAGAACCAAACCCGGACCTTAGTGATTAGACCGGACAATCACCAGCAGAACCAAACCCGGACCTTAGTAATAAGACCGGACAATCACCAGCAGAACCAAACCCAGACCTTAGTGATTAGACCGGACAATCACCAGCAGAACCAAACCCAGACCTTAGTGATTAGACAGGACAATCACCAGCAGAACCAAACCCAGACCTTAGTGATTAGACAGGACAATCACCAGCAGAACCAAACCCGGACCTTAGTGATTAGACAGGACAATCACCAGCAGAACCAAACCCGGACCATCGTGATTAGACCGGACAATCACCAGCAGAACCAAACCCGGACCTTAGTGATTAAACAGGACAATCACCAGCAGAACCAAACCCAGATCTTAGTGATTAGACCGGACAATCACCAGAGGGGCCTAACACATGAGACATGGGATCAACATTGATTTCCTGGGAGTCCATCACAAACATGGATGCTGAGCTAGGAAGAAAGAACTGGCTCATTACAAGGACAATCAGTAGATGCGCACCTGACCGGAGCGGGGTCATTAGATGTACACGTGACCGGTGCGGGATCGTCAGATGTACACGTGACCGGTGCGGGAACATTAGATGCACACGTGACCGGAGCGGGATAGTTAGATGCACACCTGACCGGAGCGGGGACGTTAGATGCACACGTGACCGGTGCGGGATCGTCAGATGTACACGTGACCGGTGCGGGAACATTAGATGCACACCTGACCGGAGCGAGGACGTTAGATGCACACCTGACCGGAGCGAGGACGTTAGATGCACACCTGACCGGAGCGAGGACGTTAGATGCACACCTGACCGGAGCGGGGACGTTAGATGCACACGTGACCGGTGCGGGATCGTCAGATGTACACGTGACCGGAGCGAGGACGTTAGATGCACACCTGACCGGAGCGAGGAGGTTAGATGCACACCTGACCGGAGCGGGACCAATAGATGTACACGTGACTGGAGCGGGGTCATTAGATGTACACATGACCGGAGCAGGAACATTAGATGTACACGTGGCCAAAACGGGAGGGTTAGATTTACACGTGACCGGAGCGGGGTCGTTAGATGTACAGGTGACCAAGGCAGAATCGTTAGATGTACACGTGACCAAAGCGGGATCGTTAGATATATACGTGACCAAAGCAGGATCGTTAGATGTATACGTGACCAAAGCAGGATCGTTAGATGTACACGTGACCAAAGCAGGATCGTTAGGTGTACACGTGAGCAAAGCAGGATCGTTAGATACACACGTGGCCAAAGCGGGGTCGTTAGATGTACACATGACCGGAGCAGGAACATTAGATGTACACGTGACCAAAGCAGGATCGTTAGATGTACACGTGGCCAAAGCAGGGTCGTTAGATGCACACGTGACCAAAGCAGAATCGTTAGCTGTACACGTGACCGGAGCGCGGTCGTTAGATGTACACGTGGCCAAAGCGGGGTCGTTAGATGTACACGTGACCAAAGCAGGATCGTTAGATGCACACGTGGCCAAAGCGGGGTCGTTATATGTACACGTGACCGGAGCGGGATCGATAGATGTACACGTGACCAAAGCAGGATCGTTAGATGCACACGTGACCGGAGTGGGACCATTAGATGTATACGTGACCGGAGCGGGGACGTTAGATGTATACGTTACTGGAGCGGGGATGTTAGATGCACACCTGACCAAAGCGGGATCATTAAGTGTATACGTGACCGGGCTCATTAGATGTATACATGACTGGACGTTAGATGAATGCTTTTTTGGAGTATTTATGGCGGTACGGGATAAGACGCCGGCGTATGGACCCTCGTTCCAAATATTTAAGGCGGTACTAGATGTGACCCTCGTTCACAGTGTTTGTGGTGGTTCCAGATGTCACGAGTCAGACAAACCCTCGTTCGGAGTATTTGTGGCCGTACCGGATAAAACGCATCAGACAGACCCTGGTTCAGAGTATTTGTGGCCGTAAGGGATGTCACGCGTCGGACCCTCGTTCAGAGTATTTGTGGCCGTGCCGGATAAGACGCGTCAGATAGACCCCCGTTTGGATAATTTGTGGCCGTACCGGATGTCACGCGTCAGACAGACCCCCGTTCAGATCATTTGTGGCAGTACCAGATGTCACACGTCAGACCCTCGTTCGGAGTATTTGTGGCCGTACCGGATAAGACGCATCAGACAGACCCTCGTTCGGATCATTTGTGGCCGTACAGGATGTCACATGTCGGAAGGACCCTCATGTGTAGAATTTATGGCCGTACCGGATGTCACGTGTCAGAAGAACCCTTGTTCAGAGTATTTGTGACCCAATAAGATGCATCAGACAGACCCCCGTTCCGAGTATTTGTGGCCGCACCAGATGTCACGCGTCAGACCAACCCTCGTTTGGAGTATTTGTGACCCAATAAGATGCGTCAGACGAACCCCTGTTTGGAGTATTTGTGGCCGCACCAGATGTCACGCGTCAGACAGACCCCCGTTCGGAGTATTTGTGGCCGTACCAGATGTGACGCGTCAGACAGACCCCCGTTCGGAGTATTTGTGGCCGCACCAGATGTCACGCGTCAGACAGACCCCCGTTCGGAGTATTTGTGGCCGTACCAGATGTAACGCGTCAGACAGACCCCCGTTCGGAGTATGTGTGGCCGTACCAGAAGTAACGCGTCAGACGAACCCTCGTTCGGAGTATTTGTGGCCGTACCAGATGTAACGCGTCAGACAGACCCCCGTTCGGAGTATTTGAGGCCGTACCAGATGTGACGCGTCAGACCCCCGTTCGGAGTATTTGTGGCCGTACCAGATGTAACGCGTCAGACAGACCCCCGTTCGGAGTATTTGTGGCCGTACCAGATGTCACGCGTCAGACGAACCCTCGTTCGGAGTATTTGTGGCCGCACCAGATGTCACGCGTCAGATGAACCCCCGCTCGGAGTATTTGTGGCCGTACCAGATGTCACTCTCGAGTCTCTCCCCAGTTAGGAGTATTTGTGGCAGTAGCAGATGTAACGCGTCAGACTAACCCCCGTTCGGAGTATTTGTGGCCGTACCAGATGTAACGCGTCAGACAGACCCCCGTTCGGAGTATTTGTGGCCGTACCAGATGTAACGCGTCAGACAGACCCCTGTTCGGAGTATTTGTGGCCGCACCAGATGTCACGCGTCAGACGAACCCCCGTTTGGAGTATGTGTGGCCGTACCAGATGTAACGCGTCAGACGCACCCTCTTTCGCCGTATTTGTGGCTGTACCGGATGTCACGCGTCAGAAGTACCCTAGTTCTGAGTATTTGTGGCCGCACCAGATGTCACGCGTCAGACGCACCCACGTTCGGAGTATTTGTGGCCGTACCGGATGTCACGCGTCAGACGAACCCCCGTTTGGAGTATGTGTGGCCGTACCAGATGTAACGCGTCAGACGAACCCCCGTTCGGAGTATTTGTGGCCGTACCAGATGTAACGCGTCAGACAGACCCCTGTTCGGAGTATTTGTGGCAGTACCGGTTGTCACATGTCGGAAGGACCCTTGTTCAGAGTATTTGTGACCGGATAAGATGCATCAGACAGACCCCCGTTTGGAGTATTTATGCTGGCATTGGATGTGAAGCGTTAGGACACTTTTTTGGATGACACATGGGGGTATTGGATATGACACGTGAGCAGGACACTCTCGGGTGACACATGGAGGTATTGGATATGACACATGAGCAGGACACTCTCGGGTGACACATGGCGGCATTAGATCAGACGCATTAGCAGGATTCTTTTTCTCGGTATTAATGGCGGTATTGGATATGACGCGTGAGCAGGACACTTTTTCTGGGTATTTATGGCGGCACTGGACATGACTTGTTAGGACACTTTTTCGGATGACACATGGCAGTATTGAATATGACACGTGAGCAGGACACACTTGGATGACAGATGGAGGTAATGGATAGGATGCGTGAGCAGTACACTCGGGTGACACAGGGAGGTATTGGATAGGACGCGTTAGGACACTTTCTGGGTATTTATGGTGGTATTGGGTATGACACGTGATCAGGACACTCTCGGGTGACACATGGAGGTATTGGATAGGACGCGTTAGGACACTTTCTGGGTATTTATGGTGGTATTGGGTATGACACGTGAGCAGGACACTCTCGGGTGACACATGGAGGTATTGGATAGGACGCGTGAGCAGGACACTCTCGGATGACACATGGAGGTATTGGATAGGACGCGTTAGGACACTTTCTGGGTATTTATGGTGGTATTGGATATGACGCGTGAGCAGGACACTATCGGGTGACACATGGAGGTATTGGGTATGACACGTGATCAGGACACTCTCGGGTGACACATGGAGGTATTGGATAGGACGCGAGAGCAGGACACTCTCGGATGACACATGGAGGTATTGGATAGGACGCGTTAGGACACTTTCTGGGTATTTATGGCGGTATTGGATATGACGCGTGAGCAGGACACTCTCGGGTGACACATGGAGGTATTGGCTAGGACGCGTGAGCAGGACACTCTCGGATGACACATGGAGGTATTGGGTATGACACGTGAGCAGGACACTCTCGGGTGACACATGGAGGTATTGGCTAGGACGCGTGAGCAGGACACTATCGGATGACACATGGAGGTATTGGATAGGACGCGTGAGCAGGACACTCTCGGATGACACCTGGAGGTATTGGGTAGGCCGCGTGAGCAGGACACTCTCGGATGACACATGGAGGTATTGGATATGACGCGTTAGGACACTTTCTGGGTATTTATGGCGGTATTGGATATGACGCGTGAGCAGGACACTATCGGGTGACACATGGAGGTATTGGATAGGACGCGTGAGCAGGACACTATCGGGTGACACATGGAGGTATTGGATATGACGCGTTAGGACACTATCGGGTGACACATGGAGGTATTGGATATGACACGTGAGCAGGACACTCTCGGATGACACATGGAGGTATTGGATAGGACGCGTTAGGACACTTTCTGGGTATTTATGGCGGTATTGGGTATGACACGTGATCAGGACACTATCGGGTGACACATGGAGGTATTGGATAGGACGCGTTAGGACACTTTCTGGGTATTTATGGCGGTATTGGATATGACTCGTGAGCAGGACACTATCGGATGACACATGGAGGTATTGGATATGACTCGTGAGCAGGACACTATCGGGTGACACATGGAGGTATTTGATAGGACGCGTGAGCAGGACACTATCGGGTGACACATGGTGGTATTGGATATGACACGTGAGCAGGACACTCTCGGATGACACATGGAGGTATTTGATAGGACGCGTGAGCAGGACACTATCGGGTGACACATGGAGGTATTGGCTAGGACGCGTGAGCAGGACACTCTCGGATGACACATGGAGGTATTGGATATGACGCGTTAGGACACTTTCTGGGTATTTATGGCGGTATTGGATATGACGCGTGAGCAGGACACTATCGGATGACACATGGAGGTATTGGATAGGACGCGTGAGCAGGACACTATCGGGTGACACAGGGAGGTATTGGATACGACGCGTTAGGACACTTTCTGGGTATTTATGGCGGTATTGGATATGACTCGTGAGCAGGACACTATCGGATGACACATGGAGGTATTGGATATGACGCGTGAGCAGGACACTATCGGATGACACATGGAGGTAGTGGATATGACGCGTGAGCAGGACACTATCGGGTGACACATGGAGGTATTGGATAGGACGCGTTAGGACACTTTCTGGGTATTTATGGCGGTATTGGATAGGACGCGTGAGCAGGACACTCTCGGGTGACACATGGAGGTATTGGCTAGGAGGCGTGAGCAGGACACTCTCAGGTGACACATGGAGGTATTGGATAGGAGGCGTGAGCAGGACACTCTCGGATGACACATGGAGGTATTGGATATGACGCGTGAGCAGGACACTATCGGGTGACACATGGAGGTATTTGATAGGACGCATTAGGACACTTTCTGGGTATTTATGGAGGTATTGGATATGACGCGTGAGCAGGACACTATCGGGTGACACATGGAGGTATTGGCTAGGATGCGTGAGCAGGACACTATCGGATGACACATGGAGGTATTGGCTAGGAGGCGTGAGCAAGACACTCTCGGATGACACATGGAGGTATTGGATATGACGTGTGAGCAGGACACTATCGGGTGACACATGGAGGTATTGGATAGGACGCGTTAGGACACTTTCTGGGTATTTATGGCGGTATTGGATAGGACGCGTGAGCAGGACACTATCGGGTGACACATGGAGGTATTGGCTAGGATGCGTGAGCAGGACACTCTCTGGTGACACATGGATGTTTTGGATAGGATGCGTGAGTAGGACAATATCGGATGACAGATGGAGTTATTGGATATGACGCGTGAGCAGGACACTATCGGGTGACACATGGAGGTATTTGATAGGACGCATTAGGACACTTTCTGGGTATTTATGGTGGTATTGGATATGACGCGTGAGCAGGACACTCTCGGGTGACACATGGAGGTATTGGACAAGACGCGTTCAGACACTTTTTCGGATGACACATGGCGGTACATTTGGTTCTCATTGGTTTTATGGTCGATGTATTTCAATACAATGTAAACAAAACGCTTTATTAACAAATTCTCGCCACATAAGCCGGCCCCGCTCTCCATCTCTTCAGCCGCACCATGGTTCCCTTATGAGATTCCTCTATGCCCGCTATAGGGCCAGGCTGTAGCCTTCTCTCCACGACCACTTGTGTGGACTGGGGTCGCCTCGCAGCGGGCAGTAAAGGACATGGTGTATGTAAACCTGCTGATCCTCGAGGAGGAGGCGGCCACGTTCCCTAAGAATTCATCTCGCAGCTTGAACATATCTTACATATTTACATATAAATATCCCAGGGAAACACATAGACACAGATACGGCCGGTCTGTGGCCCGGCCGGTACGTAGCAGCATATACAGGCTATATTCACACGGTCAGGCCCCACAAAGAGTCACCACAATGACCCCCACATTCTCTGCACGGTCCCGGGGCCCCGGCACAGACGCTCGCCTATACTGTACATTAAATATCCGTACCGTACAATTATTTATACTACATTAAATACACAGCTTGATGAGAGAGCAGACCCCCCACCACAGAAGGTCCATGATAGCAATGATGGAGGCGTCTCCAATCCGGCAGCTTCATCAGATGACAATCACGGCGGCTCTGGAGGTAACATCCTGGATCCTGAGAGCGGAAGAGGACTCTTCTCTAAAAGGAGTTAAAATGGCTGCCAGAGCCAAGTCCCGATGATGTTCCCCACTCAGAGGTCCCGGGAGGATTTCACAAGCCAAACAACATGCCAAAGTCACAGAATGCAGAGATCGAGTCCTCCAGGATCAAAGAGCATTGGTCGGACTGCAGTGGTCATTGGGGCAGCCATACTGGAGGAGAATCTCGCCGCACTCTGTACTGCCGGCCCGGCGTGCGTACGCCAGCGGCGAGAGCCCCCGAGCGTCACAACACTTGACATCCACACCGTACTATGAAGAGAGGAAAGACAGGTATAAGAACAGCGTAATGCTCCCGGCTGGAACCCAACCCAACGGCCCCATCACCTCACCCAGATCAGGAGCTGTGTGCACACCACATTGGCCATAGCTGCCGACAGGTGGAGGGCAGAGCGACCATCCCCATCACCATAGGTCTCATTCACCTCCTCCTTGGTCCCATGAGCCAGAAGTGTGACCACCATCCGTAAATCATCCTCCACCACAGCCCGTAACAGCTGCTGACCAAGAGGCACATCCGACGCCGGCAGGGGGCACAAAAACAGCTTCTGCTCATACTTTGCCCGGATCCATCGCTCCTTCTCTTCCCTGCATCGAAACATAGGTCAGTTGGGACAGTAGTCATTGTCATAGGACGGGGGCGGAGAGGTTCGGAGGAGATGGAGAAGGAGGGTAAAACATCAGAAGGTGGCGATGGAGGAAAGAAGATGGAGGAAAGAAGAGGGATCTAGACACAAGGGGATTGGGCTCCAAGTGGGAAGATGCAGAAGGCTGTTGCCAACATCTGGCCAATCTGCTCCGCGAGTGTGGACGTTCATGGTATCTGCACCGAACATAATGGTCACCCCTCCTGTATCCGGCACCGATAGAGCGGACGCTCATGGTATCTGCACCGATAGTGTGGACGTTCATGGTATCTGCACCGAACATAATGGTCTCCCCTCCTGTATCCGGCACCGATAGAGCGGACGCTCATGGTATCTGCACCGATAGTGCGGACGTTCATGGTATCTGCACCGGACATAATGGTCACCCCTCCTGTATCCGGCACCGATAGTGCGGACGCTCATGGTATCTGCACCGATAGTGCGGACGTTCATGGTAACTGCACAGATAGTGCGGACGTTCATGGTAACTGCACAGATAGTGCGGACGTTCATGGTAACTGCACCCATAGTGCGGACGTCCATGGTATCTGCACCCATAGTGCGGACGTTTATGGTATATGCCCCGGACATAATGGTCACCCTCCTGAATCCAGCACCGACAGTGCGGACGTTCATGGTATCTGCACCCATAGTGCGGACGTTTATGGTAACTGCACCCATAGTGCGGACGTTCATGGTATCTGCACCCATAGTGCGGACGTTCATGGTAACTGCACCGATAGTGCGGACGTTCATGGTAACTGCACCGATAGTGCGGACGTTCATGGTATCTGTACCCATAGTTCGGACGTTCATGGTATCTGTACCCATAGTGCAGATGTTCATGGTATCTGCACCCATAGTGCAGACGTTCATGGTATCTGCACCCATAGTGCGGACGCTCATGGTATCTGCACCCATAGTGCGGACGTTCATGGTAACTGCACCGATAGTGCGGACGTTCATGGTAACTGCACAGATAGTGCGGACGTTCATGGTAACTGCACAGATAGTGCGGACGTTCATGGTAACTGCACCCATAGTGCGGACGTTCATGGTATCTGCACCCATAGTGCGGACGTTCATGGTATCTGCACCGGACATAATGGTCACCCTCCTGAATCCAGCACCGACAGTGCGGACGTTCATGGTAACTGCACCCATAGTGCGGACGTTTATGGTAACTGCACCCATAGTGCGGACGTTCATGGTATCTGCACCCATAGTGCGGACGTTCATGGTTTCTGCACCCATAGTGCGGACGTTCATGGTATCTGCACCCATAGTGCGGACGTTCATGGTATCTGCACCCATAGTGCAGACGTTCATGGTATCTGCACCCATAGTGCAGACGTTCATGGTATCTGCACCCATAGTGCAGACGTTCATGGTATCTGCACCCATAGTGCAGACGTTCCTGGTATCTGCACCCATAGTGCAGACGTTCATGGTATCTGCACCCATAGTGCAGACGTTCATGGTATCTGCACCCATAGTGCAGACGTTCATGGTATCTGCACCCATAGTGCAGACGTTCATGGTATCTGCACCCATAGTGCAGACGTTCATGGTATCTGCACCCAGAGTGCAGACCATCATGGTATCTGCACCCATAGTGCAGACGTTCATGGTATCTGCACCGGACATAATGCTCACCCTCCTGTATCCGGCAACGATAGTGCGGACGTTCATGGTATCTGCACCCATAGTGCGGACGTTCATGGTATCTGCACCAGACATAATGGTCACCCTCCTGTATCCGGCACAGATAGTGCGGACGTTCATGGTATCTGCACCGATAGTGCGGACGTTCATGGTATCTGCACCGGACATAATGGTCACCCTCCTGTATCCGGCACAGATAGTGCGGACGTTCATGGTATCTGCACCGGACATAATGGTCACCCTCCTGTATGCGGCACCGATAGTGCGGACGTTCATGGTAACTGCACCGATAGTGCGGACGTTCATGGTAACTGCACCTATAGTGCGGACGTTCATGGTAACTGCACCGATAGTGCGGACGTTCATGGTAACTGCACCCATAGTGCGGACGTTCATGGTAACTGCACCCATAGTGCGGACGTTCATGGTAACTGCACCCATAGTGCGGACGTTCATGGTAACTGCACCCATAGTGCGGACGTTCATGGTAACTGCACCCATAGTGCGGACGTTCATGGTAACTGCACCCATAGTGCGGACGTTCATGGTAACTGCACCCATAGTGCAGACGTTCATGGTATCTGCACCCATAGTGCAGACGATCATGGTATCTGCACCCATAGTGCGGACGTTCATGGTATCTGCACCCATAGTGCGGACGTTCATGGTATCTGCACCCATAGTGCTGACGTTCATGGTATCTGCACCCATAGTGCAGACGTTCATGGTATCTGCACCCATAGTGCAGACGTTCATGGTATCTGCACCCATAGTGCAGACGTTCATGGTATCTGCACCCATAGTGCAGACGTTCATGGTATCTGCACCCATTGTTATGTTTGCATGGAGACGTTCATGGTATCTGCACCCATAGTGCAGACGTTCATGGTATCTGCACCCATAGTGCAGACGTTCATGGTATCTGCACCCATAGTGCGGACGTTCATGGTATCTGCACCCATAGTGCGGACGTTCATGGTATCTGCACCCATAGTGCGGACGTTCATGGTATCTGCACCGGACATAATGATCACCCTCCTGTATCCGGCAACGATAGTGCGGACGTTCATGGTATCTGCACCGGACATAATGGTCACCCCTCCTGTATGCGGCACCGATAGTGCGGACGTTCATGGTATCTGCACCAGACATAATGGTCACCCTCCTGTATCCGGCACCGATAGTGCGGACGTTCATGGTAACTGCACCGATAGTGCGGACGTTCATGGTATCTGCACCGGACAGAATGGTCACCCTCCTGTATACGGCACCGTTAGTGCGGACGTTCCTGGTAACGGCACCGATAGTGCGGACGTTCATGGTAACTGCACCGATAGTGCGGACGTTCATGGTAACTGCACCCATAGTGCGGACGTTCATGGTAACTGCACCCATAGTGCGGACGTTCATGGTAACTGCACCCATAGTGCGGACGTTCATGGTATCTGCACCCATAGTGCGGACGTTCATGGTATCTGCACCCATAGTGCAGACGTTCATGGTATCTGCACCCATAGTGCAGACGTTCATGGTATCTGCACCCATAGTGCAGAGGTTCATGGTAACTGCACCCATAGTGCAGACGTTCATGGTATCTGCACCCATAGTGCAGACGTTCATGGTATCTGCACCCATTGTGCTGACGTTCATGGTATCTGCACCCATAGTGCAGACGTTCATGGTATCTGCACCGGACATAATGATCACCCCTCCTGTATGCGGCACCGATAGTGCGGACGTTCATGGTATCTGCACCGGACATAATGGTCACCCTCCTGTATACGGCACCGATAGTGCGGACGTTCATGGTATCTGCACCAATCGTGCGGAAGGTCAAGGTATCTGCACCAGGCAATAGGGTCCCCCGCCTGTCTGCGGCACCGATAGTGCAGACGTTCATGGTATCTGCACCCATAGTGCGGACGTTCATGGTATCTGCACAAATAGTGCGGATGTTCATGGTATCTGCACCAGACATAATGGTCACCCTCCTGTATCCGGCACAGATAGTGCGGACGTTCATGGTATCTGCACCGGACATAATGGTCACCCTCCTGTATCCGGCACAGATAGTGCGGACGTTCATGGTATCTGCACCGATAGTGCGGACGTTCATGGTATCTGCACCGGACATAATGGTCACCCTCCTGTATACGGCACCGATAGTGCGGACGTTCATGGTAACTGCACCGATAGTGCGGACGTTCATGGTAACTGCACCGATAGTGCGGACGTTCATGGTAACTGCACCGATAGTGCGGACGTTCATGGTAACTGCACCAGACATAATGGTCACCCTCCTGTATCTGGCACCAAGAGATCCACTGCAGAATCCCGACAGATACCACGGATGGAGACAAGAACTAGGAATGATTGGTCCCCAAGGACTCAACATTTCCGGTCAGGACAGGTTCATACCCTGACTCCAACATTGCTCGTGTGTTCAGGCGCCACAGATCAACTCTCAGCAGTTTTCAATAAAACACATTCGTAGATCTGGGCATGAGGAGCCGGTATCAGGTGGCCCCGGGCCCCTCGCATTATATTCTCAGTGGAAGGGTCAGGATCTGACACAAATGAAGAGACACCAGATCTGCTCAGGGGCCTGGTGGGATTATCTGAGGTGTTACGTCCTAGGATGTCTGGTACCGACCTGGAGCTCTCGGGCCCCGGCTTGGTGTACCCCTCCGTGCAGTGCTCCCATACAGCATTGGCCAGACTGTTCCCAATCGCCATCATGACCATGGTAAGTTCTACGGGCCAGTCATCCAGATCCAAAGAGCGCACCCGAGATAAGTGAGTCCCCAGGTTACGATGGATTCCCGAGCACTCGATGCACATAAGAGCCCCAAGGTTGAGGCTGGCCCAGTCTGGATCTACAAGAAAGGAGAAGACGTAAGTGCTCAGTGGTGGCAGCGACAGGTCACATGATACAGGAGCTACCACCACCAGAAATGAACATGGACGCCGACCCCCGGCTACCTACGAGGCGGGGACGGCGACCCCCCGCTACCTACGAGGCGGAGACGGCGACTCCCCGCTATCTACGAGGCGTGGACACATACTACTGGATATCTATGAGGCGTGGACGCCGACTCCCGGATACCTATGAGGTGTGGACACATACTACTGGATATCTATGAGGCGTGGACACCGACTCCCGGATACCTATGAGGTGTGGACACCGACTCCCGGATACCTATGAGGTGTGGACACATACTACTGGATATCTATGAGGCGTGGACACCGACTCCCTGATATCTATGAGGTGTGGACACATACTCCCGGATACCTATGAGGTGTGGACACATACTCCCGGATACCAATGAGGTGTGGACACAGACTCCCGGATACCTATGAGGTGTGGACACCGACTCCCGGATACCTATGAGGTGTGGACACATACTCCCGGATACCTATGAGGTGTGGACACATACTACTGGATATTTATGAGGCGTGGACACCGACTCCCTGATATCTATGAGGTGTGGACACATACTCCCGGATACCTATGAGGTGTGGACACATACTCCCGGATACCTATGAGGTGTGGACACCGACTCCCTGATATCTATGAGGCGTGGACACCGACTCCCTGATATCTATGAGGTGTGGACACATACTCCCGGATACCTATGAGGTGTGGACACATACTCCCGGATACCTATGAGGTGTGGACACATACTCCCGGATACCTATGAGGTGTGGACACATACTCCCGGATACCTATGAGGTGTGGACACATACTCCCGGATACCTATGAGGTGGGGACACGGACTCCCTGATATCTATGAGGTGTGGACACATACTCCCGGATACCTATGAGGTGTGGACACATACTCCCGGATACCTATGAGGTGTGGACACATACTCCCGGATACCTATGAGGTGTGGACACATACTCCCGGATATCTATGAGTTGTGGACACCGACTCCCTGATATCTATGAGGCATGGACACCGACTCCCCGCTATCTATGAGGTGTGGACACCGACTCCCTGATATCTATGAGGCGTGGACACCGACTCCCTGATATCTATGAGGTGTGGACACATACTCCCGGATACCTATGAGGTGTGGACACATACTCCCGGATACCTATGAGGTGTGGACACATACTCCCGGATACCTATGAGGTGTGGACACATACTCCCGGATACCTATGAGGTGTGGACACATACTCCCGGATACCTATGAGGTGTGGACACCGACTCCCTGATATCTATGAGGTGTGGACACATACTCCCGGATACCTATGAGGTGTGGACACATACTCCCGGATACCTATGAGGTGTGGACACATACTCCCGGATACCTATGAGTTGTGGACACCGACTCCCTGATATCTATGAGGCATGGACACCGACTCCCCGCTATCTATGAGGTGTGGACACCAATCCACAATATCTACACCCTGGATGGAGATGAGGTGACGACAGGCTGATACTCACTGGAAGTGTCGCAGTCCACACACAGGCTGTTCCCCCGCACGCTCCGAATGGACTGAATGGCGAGGGCGTCACTCTGGCTGCCGAGCCGGGTCTGATGGGAGAGGACAGGGGTCAGGACAGGGGCAGCGCTGAGGGGTAAGAGTCCGAGACTCGCACGCTCACCTTATTTAGTCCGGGACTCACACGCTCACCTTATTTTTCATACTCTCACAGCTCTGCAGACTTGCCAGGATCTGGCTCTCAATGGCTTGAACCCAAAGCTCCCGATCCTCATAGAGAGACGCCTCGAAATGCCAACTCTGACCGCTCAGGGAGACAATCACAAACCCATAGGACTCCTCGGGCTCTGCAGGGAGAGGCAGGGAGTCAGTGTGGAGGACCCTTAATACTATCGCATAGAAGCAGGGAGTCTGGGGAGGGAGAGCGTTATTCACTAATAAAGGTGCACTATGGAGCTTCTACTATAAGAGCAGTCACACTATGGAGCCTCTACTGTAAGAGCGGTCACACTGTGGAGGTCTCTACTGTAAGAGCGGTCACACTGTGGAGCCTCTACTGTAAGAGCGGTCACACTATGGAGCCTCTACTGTAAGAGCGGTCACACTGTGGAGGTCTCTACTGTAAGAGCGGTCACACTATGGAGCCTCTACTGTAAGAGCAGTCACACTGTGGAGGTTTCTACTGTAAGAGCGGTCACACTATGGAGCTTCTACTGTAAGAGCAGTCACACTGTGGAGCCTCTACTATAAGAGCGGTCACACTATGGAGCCTCTACTATAAGAGCAGTCACACTGTGGAGGTCTCTACTATAAGAGCAGTCACACTATGGAGCCTCTACTATAAGAGCAGTCACACTGTGGAGCCTCTACTATAAGAGCGGTCACACTGTGGAGGTCTCTACTGTAAGAGCAGTCACACTGTGGAGGTCTCTACTGTAAGAGCGGTCACACTGTGGAGGTCTCTACTGTAAGAGCGGTCACACTGTGGAGGTCTCTACTGTAAGAGCGGTCACACTGTGGAGTCTCTACTGTAAGAGCGGTCACACTGTGGAGCCTCTACTGTAAGAGCGGTCACACTGTGGAGCCTCTACTGTAAGAGCGGTCACACTGTGGAGCCTCTACTGTAAGAGCGGTCACACTATGGAGCCTCTACTGTAAGAGCAGTCACACTGTGGAGCCTCTACTGTAAGAGCGGTCACACTATGGAGCCTCTACTGTAAGAGCGGTCACACTGTGGAGGTCTCTACTGTAAGAGCGGTCACACTGTGGAGCCTCTACTGTAAGAGCGGTCACACTGTGGAGCCTCTACTGTAAGAGCGGTCACACTGTGGAGCCTCTACTGTAAGAGCGGTCACACTGTGGAGGTCTCTACTGTAAGAGCGGTCACACTGTGGAGGTCTCTACTGTAAGAGCAGTCACACTGTGGAGGTCTCTACTGTAAGAGCGGTCACACTGTGGAGCCTCTACTGTAAGAGCGGTCACACTGTGGAGCCTCTACTGTAAGAGCGGTCACACTGTGGAGCCTCTACTGTAAGAGCGGTCACACTGTGGAGCCTCTACTGTAAGAGCGGTCACACTGTGGAGCCTCTACTGTAAGAGCGGTCACACTATGGAGCCTCTACTGTAAGAGCGGTCACACTATGGAGTCTCTACTGTAAGAGCGGTCACACTATGGAGCTTCTACTGTAAGAGCGGTCACACTATGGAGCTTCTACTGTAAGAGCGGTCACACTATGGAGCTTCTACTGTAAGAGCGGTCACACTGTGGAGGTGTCTACTGTAAGAGCGGTCACACTGTGGAGGTCTCTACTGTAAGAGCGGTCACACTGTGGAGGTCTCTACTGTAAGAGCGGTCACACTATGGAGCCTCTACTGTAAGAGCGGTCACACTGTGGAGCCTCTACTGTAAGAGCGGTCACACTGTGGAGGTCTCTACTGTAAGAGCGGTCACACTGTGGAGGTCTCTACCGTAAGAGCGGTCACACTGTGGAGGTCTCTACCGTAAGAGCGGTCACACAGCGGAGGTCTCTACCGTAAGAGCGGTCACACAGCGGAGGTCTCTACCGTAAGAGCGGTCACACCGCGGAGGTCTCTACTGTAAGAGCGGTCACACCGCGGGATGGTCTCTTACCGTAAGAGCGGTCACACCGCGTAGGACTCTACCGTAAGAGCGGTCACACGGCGGAGGTCTCTACCGTACGAGCGGTCACACCGCGGAGGTCTCTACCGTAAGAGCGGTCACACCGCGGAGGTCTCTACCGTAAGAGCGGTCACACCGCGGAGGTCTCTACCGTACGAGCGGTCACACCGTGGAGGTCTCTACACGTTAAGAGCGGGTCACACCGCGGAGGGTCTCTACCGTAAGGCAGGTCACACCCGGAGTCTTACGTAAGAGCGGCACCGGGAGGTCTCTACCGTAAGATCAAGCGGGTCCACATCCAGCGGAGGTCTCTACCGTAAGAGCGGTCACACGCGGAGGTCTCTACCGTAAGAGCGGTCACACCGCGGAGGTCTCTACCGTAAGATTGGTCACACCGTGGAGGTCTCTACCGTAAGAGCGGTCACACCGCGGAGGTCTCTACTGTAAGAGCGGTCACACTGCGGAGGTCTCTACCCTAAGAGCGGTCACACCGCGGAGGCCTCCACCGTAAGAGCGGTCACACCGTGGAGGCCTCTACCGTAAGAGCGGTCACACCGTGGAGGCCTCTACCGTAAGAGCGGTCACACTGTGGAGGTCTCTACTGTAAGTGCGGTCACACTGTGGAGGCTGAGCTGTAAGTGCGGTCACACTGTGGAGGTCTCTACTGTAAGAGCGGTCACACTGTGGAGGTCTCTACTGTAAGAGCGGTCACACTGTGGAGGTCTCTACTGTAAGAGCGGTCACACTGTGGAGGTCTCTACTGTAAGAGCGGTCACACTGTGGAGTCTCTACTGTAAGAGCGGTCACACTGTGGAGGTCTCTACTGTAAGAGCGGTCACACTGTGGAGTCTCTACTGTAAGAGCGGTCACACTGTGGAGCCTCTACTGTAAGAGCGGTCACACTGTGGAGGTCTCTACTGTAAGAGCGGTCACACTGTGGAGGTCTCTACTGTAAGAGCGGTCACACTGTGGAGGTCTCTACTGTAAGAGCGGTCACACTGTGGAGGTCTCTACTGTAAGAGCGGTCACACTGTGGAGGTCTCTACTGTAAGAGCGGTCACACTGCGGAGGTCTCTACTGTAAGAGCGGTCACACTGTGGAGGCCTCTACTGTAAGAGCGGTCACACTGGAGGTCTCTAATATAAGAGCGGTCACACTGTGGTGGCCTCTACTGTAAGAGCGGTAATGGGGGGGGTCTCTATGAAAGAGCGGTCCATGTGGAGGCCTCTACTGTAACCTTTATCCATAAACCAACATACTAGAAACCTTTCCATTTTTACCTTCCGGAGGGGGGGCCCCCGGGGGGTCAGGACGCTGGGACCCCTGCCCCTTTTTTCCTCTTTTTTTGCTTATGAAAGGGGGGGGGCCGTTTGGGGTTGCGTGCCCCCATTTGGGGGGTTTAGGGCATAGGAGAACACTGAAAAAAAAACTCAAATGAGAAAGGGGGGAGATAGGAACCATTTTGAAAATAAACTAAAAAAAAGGGGGGGGTTTTGGAGAATTTCTATCTAATCCCACAGGATGGGGGCTCTTGGAGGATGGGGCGGTTAGATCCCACAGGATGGGGGCCTTGGAGAGACGGGGCCGGATTAGATCCACGGATAGGGGGTCTATGAGACCCGGGGCGGTATAGATAAAAAGGATAGGGGCTCTATGGGGGGAGGGGGCTGGATTAGTTTCCCACGGGATGGGGGGCTTTGGAAGGCACGGGGGTGGTTTTTGATCCACGGGATAGGGGGCTTTGGAGGGGCCTGGGGTGGATCTAGTCCCACAGGATAGGGGGCTTATGGAGGCACTGGGGGGATTAGTTTCCCAAAGGTGGGGGGGCCTTGGGGGGGCATGGGGGGTTTAGACCCCACAGGATAGGGGCTTTGGGGGGAAATGGGCCGGTCTAGAACCCAGGATGGGGGGTTATGGGGGGAAAAAAGGGGGCCCGGTCTGATCCCACGGTGGGGGCTCTTGGAAAAAAATGGGCGGTCTAGATCCACAGGATAGGGGGCTCTAGGGAAAAGGGCATGGGGGGGGATCTAATCCACAGGATAGGGGGCTTATGGAGAGAAATGGGGCGGACTAGATCCCGGTAGGGGCTTTTTGGGGGGAGCAATGGGGCCGGATCTAGACCCCACAGGATAGGGGGCTCTATGGAAGCAGGGGCCGGATCTAGACCCCACAGGATAGGGGGCTTTTATGGGGGCAGGGGGCCGGATTGACCCCACAGGATAGGGGGACTATGGACACTTGGGGGGGATCTGTCCCAGAAGGGGGGCTTATGGGGGCATGGGGGGATTAGACCCAAAAGATAGGGGGCTTATGGAGGGCATGGGGCGGGTCTAGCCCCAAGGGTGGGGGGGTTCTATGGAGGGCACGGGGGTGGTCTAGATCCCAGTGGGGGTCTATGGGGGGCACTGGGGCGGGGTCTAGATCCCACAGGATAGGGGGCTTATGGAGGGCACTGGGGCCGGTTGACCCCACAGGTAGGGGGCTTATGGGGGGGCATTGGGCGGATTAGACCCCCCAGGATGGGGGCTTATGGAGGCCTGGGCGGGATCTAGATCCCCAGGATAGGGGGTCTTGGAGGGCTGGGGCTGGATCTGATCCCACGGGATAGGGGGCTTATGGAGGCATGGGGCGGATCTGTTTCCCAGGATGGGGGTTTGGGGCAGGGGGGCGGATCTAGATCCCACGGGAAAGGGGGGGGCTCATGGAGAGCACTGGGGGGATCAGTAAGATAGGGGCTCTATGGGGCACTGGGGGGATCTAGATCCCACAGGGGGGGGGCTCTTGGAGAGCATGGGCGGATTAGACCCACAGGATGGGGGCTCTATGGGGGCCTGGGCTGGATCTAGACCCCAACAGGGGGGGGGGGGGTCTATGGAGGCACTGGGGTGGATTGATCCCACAGGGGGGGGGCTCTATGGGTGCACGGGGGCGGGACTTGATCCCCAGGATAGGGGGCTTATGGAGGACTGGGGGGGGTTAAAAAAACCCACAGGTTTTGGGGCTTATGGGGGGCATGGGGCTGGCCCTAACCCAGGTAGGGGGTTATGGGGGCCTTGGTTGGATTAGCCCCCAACAGGATAGGGGGCCTTGGGGCCGGGGGCTGGATCTAGATCCAAAGGAGGGGGGGGGGCTTATGGAAGCACTGGGGGGATCTGATCCAAGGAGGGGGGGTTTATGGAGGGCATGGGGGGATCAGATCCCACGGGGTAGGGGCTCTATGGCGCACTGGGGGGATTAGTCCAAAGGATAGGGGGCTTAGGGAGGGCACTGGGCGGATTAATGACAGGATGGGGCTCTTTGGGGACGGGGCCCGGTCTAGATCCCACAGGTGGGGGCTCTTGGAGGTATGGGGCGGTCTAGATCCAAGGCAGGGGGCGCATGGAGAGTACGGGGGGGGGTTCTAGACCCCCACAGGTAGGGGGCTTATGGAGATGGGGGGGTTTTGCCCCCAAGGGGGGGGGGGGGGCCTTTAAGGGAAATGGGGGGGGTTAGTTTCCAAAGGGGGGGGGGGCTTTTTGGAGGGCACTGGGGCGGGGGTCTGATCCACGTTAGGGGGCTTTTGGAGGAGGGGGTGGTCTAGATCCCACAGGATGGGGGGGGGCCTTAGGAGGGAGGGGGTGGATTGTCCCAGAAGGGGGTCTTGGGAAAAAAAGGGGGCGGGATCTGATCCACAGTATAGGGGGCTTTTGAGAGAACGGGGGTGGATTTGATCACGGGAGGGGGGGTTCTATGGAGGGAATGGGGTGGATTAGATCCCCAGGATAGGGGGTTATGGGGGGCACGGGCTGGTCTAGATCCAAGTATAGGGGGCTCTATGGGGGGGCAGGGGGCTGGTCTAGACCCCACAGTATAGGGGGTCTATGGAGGGCACTGGGGCTGGCTGACCCACAGGAGGGGGGGCTTTGGGGGGGGAGCCTGGGGCTGGGTCTGATCCACGGTTAGGGGGTTATGGAGGCAGGGGGTGGGTCTAGATCCCAAGGTGGGGGGCTCTATAGGGGCACTGGGGCTGGGTCTGATTAAAAAGGATGGGGGGGGCTCTAGGGGGCAGGGGTGGATTAGATACAGGAGGGGGGGGGGGGCCATGGGGAGCACTGGGGGGGATCTAGATCTACGGATAGGGGGGGCTCTATGGGGGCAGGGGGAGGATTTGACCCCCACAGGATAGGGGGCTTTTGGGGGGCCCCTAGGGCTGGATCTAGATCCCACAGGTGGGGGGCTTAGGAGAGAAGGGGGTTTGGCTCTGATCCCAGGATAGGGGGCCTATGGAGGCACGGGGGCCGGATCTAGACCCCACGGATGGGGGGTGTCTTGAGGATGGGGCCGGATCTGCCCCCAAGGATGGGGGGTGCTTATGGGGGCACGGGGGCCCGGATCTAGACCCCACAGGATAGGGGGTTTTGGAGAGCCTGGGGCGGATCAGACCCCATAGGATAGGGGGCTCTATGGAGAGCATGGGGGATCTAGATCCCACAGGATGGGGGCTTAGGAGAGAAATGGGCCGGGACTAGATCCCAAGGAGGGGGGGGTGTCTAGGGAGAGCACTGGGGCCGGTTGATCCCACAGGATAGGGGGTCTAGGAGGCACTGGGGCCGGATCTGACCCCACAGGATGGGGCTTAGGAGGGCACGGGGGGCTGGGTTTTAATCCCCGGATGGGGGGCTTAGGGGGCACTGGGGCCGGATCTAGCCCCACGGTAGGGGGCTCTTGGGGGCAGGGGGCGGATCTGACCCCCCAGGGGGGGGCTCATGGAGGCCTGGGGTGGATTAACCCCAAAGGATGGGGGTTATGGAGGGCACTGGGGCTGGATTAGACCCCAAGGTGGGGGTTATGGGAGCACGGGGGGCGGATCTAGATCCACAGGAGGGGGGCTTTTGGAGGGCACTGGGGCGGGTTTTGGGACCCCACGGATGGGGGGCTTTGGAGGCAGGGGGGCCGGATTAGATCAAAGGTGGGGGGGGGCCAGGGAGGCCCGGGGGCCCGGATCTAGTCCCACTTTAGGGGGGCTTATGGGAGTGGGGCCGGATCTAGACCCCCACAGGTAGGGGGCTCTATGGAGAGCATGGGGGGATCTAGACCCGAAGGTGGGGGGCCCTTATGGAGGGCACTGGGGCTGGTCTAGATCCCACGGGATGGGGGGGGGCTTATGGGAGCCTGGGGCTGGATTAGATCCCACGGATAGGGAGCTCTAGGGTGCACTGGGGGGGATCTGCCCCACGGGGATAGGGGGCCTATGGAGAGCATGGGGCGGGTCTAAAACCACAGGTTATTGGGCTCTATGGGGGGAAAGGGGCTGGATCTAGACCCCACAGGTAGGGGGTTTATGGGAGCACTGGTTTTGGATCTAGACCCCAACAGGATAGGGGGTTATGGAGGCCCTGGGGTGGATTAATCCCAAAGGTGGGGGGGTGCTTATGGGCACGGGGGCCCGGATCTAGTCCGACAGGATAGGGGCTTAGGGGGCACTGGGGCTGGATCTGATCCCCAGGATGGGGGGCTTTGGACGCACTGGGGCCGGACTGATCCGAAGGTATTTGGGCTCTATGGGGGCATGGGGCGGTCTAGACCCGCAGGATGTGGGCTCTATGGGGGGGCACGGGGGCGGTCTAGATCCCAGGGCGGGGGCTTATGGGGGGTCTGGGGCCGGTCTGACCCCACAGGATAGGGGGCTCTTGGAGAGCCGGGGCTGGATTAGATCCCACAGGGGGGGGGGGGGGGGCTCTTAAAGGGGGCATGGGGCGGGTTAGATCCCACAGGATAGGGGGCTTATGGGGGCAGGGGGCGGGTTAGACCCACAGTATGGGGGCTTTTGGAGGCATGGGGCTGGATCTGATCCCAGGATGGGGGGGGGCTCTAGGGAGGGCACGGGGCTGGATCTAGTCCCACAGTATGGGGGCCTATGGAGAAAAACTGGGCTGGATCTAGATCCACAGTATAGGGGGCTTATGGAGAGAACTGGGGCTGGACTAGTCCCACGGGAAAGGGGGTTTTCTATGGGGGCATGGGCGGGAAAAACTGGGATCCCAAGGATAGGGGGTTATGGAGGGAAATGGGTTGGATCTAGATCCCCAAAGTAGGGGGGGCTCTATGGAGGGCACGGGGTGGATCTGTCCACAGGTGGGGGGCTCGTGGGGGAGAAATGGGGCTGGGTTTTGTCCCACAGGATAGGGGGCTCTATGGAGGCCTGGGGCGGGGTTAGACCCCACGGATAGGGGGCTCTATAGAGGGCATGGGGCTGGGTCGATTACAAGGATAGGGGGGGGCTCTATGGGGGCCCGGGGGGTGGATTGACCCCCACCGGATGGGGGGGGCCTCTATGGGAGCATGGGGCTGGATTAGATCTCACAGGATAGGGGGGCTCTATGGAGGCACTGGGGCCGGATTAGATCCCAAGGATAGGGGGCGCTATGGAGGGCACTGGGGCTGGATCTAGCCCCACAGGATGGGGTCTAGGGAGAGCACAGGGGTTGGTTAATCCCACGGTAGGGGGCTTTGGAGAGCATGGGGGGATCTGATCCCCGGGATGGGGGGCTCTATGGAGGCAGGGGGCCGGATCTGACCCACGGATGGGGGGTGCTTATGGAGGCATGGGGCGGATCTAGACCCCACAGGATAGGGGGTTTTGGGAGACCCCGGGGGCCGGATCTGATCCACAGGTGGGGGTCTATGGGAGCACTGGGGCCGGAAGGGAGTTTGCAGCACAGCAAACGCAGGGGGGAAAAGGGTTTAAAAGTGGATTTTGAGGACTGAACGAGTCTTGCGAGGTTTTTTTTTAAAGTGTGTTTTTTCTTTTAAGTTGGAGATTGAGTTTGAGAGACTTTACATTTGGAGAGTTTAGGGGGACAGTTTGTATTACTTTTATTAGGGGGGGACAGTTTGATTACTTTATTGGGGGACGTATTGTTTACTTTTTATTAAAATTTAGTATATATTTTTTGGTAAATCCCCATGAGTTCATGTTTGACAATCTGCCCAGGCAAACCTGTGAAATGTTGCATCCTTGGCAACGTTCGAGGGGACATATGCTGGAAAAGATGTGTGCAACTGCACTTTAGAGGGACCCTGGATTAAATGGGCAAGTGGCGAACTGAGTCCATTCCCACTTGGAAGGGCCGGTCCCCAATGAGCAATCACTCCAGGTGTAGATACTGGGGAGGGTGGCGCATGGGGTGCAGGGGGGGGGAGCATGGAGGTGCAGGAACATAAGGCAGCTAGAG
>JAODAL010033689.1:0-45264 GCA_025379985.1 Phyllomedusa bahiana | reverse complement strand
GGAGCCCTCTCGGGGGTGTTAAAAACCTTCCTGTCCCGGGGAAACCCCTTTTCCCCCGCGGCCCTGAATACCAGAACCGCAGGCTTCAAAAAACCACCCCTTTCCAGACTTTTTTCTCCCATACTCCCCCCTGAGTCCCGGAGCCCTTTACGGGGCCCCGGGACCCGCGGTAGGGGGGGGTTCTGGGGCAGCTTTGCAGTTTCCCCGGCTTCTGCCCCCGGCCCAAAAGACTACCTTGGCCCCGGGGGACCCCCCAACCAGCTTTTCTTCTTTTTTCTCTTGTTTTTTTAAAAAAAGGGGGCCCTTTTTCTGGGAATTTTTAAACCCCAAAAAACCAAGCCACCCATCCCCCCGGGGTTTTCCAATATCTCAAACCCCCTAAAGGGCCCATTTTTCGCAGGATTTGGCTGGCCCTCATTTGTCTTTTTCCCTTCATCCCTGACACGGGCAAAGGGGGGGTTGATCGCTGAGATCCAGCTCCCTTCCCCTTTTCCCACTGGGTCCCCAGATTTTTTGCCTCTGCGGGACCTGTAGAATGTCTTGCACCTTTTGAAATGGAGCTTGCTGGAAAAATTGATAAACTCTGCCGTTTGTTTTGCTGTGTTTGACTATGTTTGCAGTAAAATTTGTCTTAGAATTTGCTCCCGCAAAGCCCAAAAGGGGGCTTTTTTGGGCCCCGGGCCCCCCCCCTTTTTTTTTTTGTCCCAAATGGGATTGCTTGACGGCTTTTTTGCCCCCCCCTTTCCCCACCCCTAATTGTTGGCTATCAGTTGCTCGTCCCCTAGGGGGGGGTTTTTTTCCCGCAGTTTCCGGCGTCCCCTTGCCCCCTTTCTTTTGGCGGGGGCCCAAGTCGCGGCCGCCGCCGCCAGCACAGGGGGGAGTTACCTGCCGACGTCTTCCCCGTCAAAATCCCCGGGGGTGCTTTTCCCCACTGCGCTTACGCAGACTTCCCTGCCCCGCCAAGAGGGCCCGCCGGCTCCCCCGGCGCCACAACGAAACTTCCGGGTTTCCACCCCCGGGATTTTCCGGTCTTCCTTTTTCCGGGTTTTGGGGCACTGAAAACGGGCAACGCCGAGGAGCACACGGGGCCGGAACCCCGCTTTCCCCTCCGGCCCCCTCCAGGTAAGGCCACCCCACTCCTCTCCTGGGCCGTAAATGGCTAAAGGGTCCCCCAACGTGCGGACGCTCCCCCTCCTCCTCCGCCCCGGGTTTTGCCGCCCGCCATGTTGGTTTGCGAGCTTGCTGCCGATCCGCTTCCGTTCGCTTTCCGGGAAACCCTTTTTCATCATTTAGCACTTCTTGGAAGTTTCCCCTCCCCAGGATGCTCCCCCGCCCTCCATCAGCTCGCTAATCTTCCTTAAAGAGGGTTTGGATAAACTGCTGTTACCCGGACCTCCTTGGGGGCCCCCATAAAATTGCGTTTGGTGTCTTGCTCCCGTAGATCTTGTTTTACCACGGAAAATCCTTTCCCCCCGGGCCTTGGTATCTTGCTAAAATAGGAGGTAAGGGGTTTCAAGGGCCCCTGCTCCTTCTCCCTCACGCTTGGAGCCCCAGTTCTCCACCCCCGCTATTAGGCATCCTTATTTCCCCTGCTCCCTTCACCTTTTGCCTCCCCCCCTACAGCCGAATGCCCCCCCCATTTCTGGGGGGTTTCCCCCCCGGGGGGCTGCCTTGACAGAGAGGCAGGGGGGCAGGGCCCGGCCCGCAGGGTACCACACCCCCCGCCGGCTCAGCCCGGGGGGGATCGGGTTTCCCTCTGCTTGCTGCCCCATATGTTAGTGGCTCCCCCCCCCCTTGTGGGCGCCACCCCCCCGGGAAGGGAAAGGTGGCCCCTGGGGGGGCACTCACTCCTAGGGTGGTACAGGGGGCTCTTTTTTTTTTTTTAAACTATGAAAAAATCCCAAAAACAAATCTTTACCAGATGTAATAGGTGGTAAATAAACTTAAACACCCAAAACACTTATACTCCCCCAAAAAAGGGAAGTCCTTGCCTGGGCCCCCCCCAGGCCCCCCAGGGGGGGTGCCACCCCCCTGGGAAAGCGTTTTAAAAAGGGGGAAATCCAAGGGGAATGTTACAGTCCCCCAACCCCAAAAAGGGCCCAAGGGAGTACGGCTTCCCCTAAACAAGGTCTCCCCTACCTAGCTCCACATGGTCCTCAGCGCACCCAAGGCTTCCTCCCCCAACTTTCCGGGGGGCGGGGTACCACCCCGACTTGCCCTTTACGGTTTTTTGGGTTTAACCCCAGCAGCAGAACAACGCTTTTAAATTTTCCCCTTTGGGTGTAAAATTTCGCAAAAGAAATTTAGCAGCCACAAAAATTTCTAGTTTTTTGCGTGTTACAAAAATTTCGTGTTTTCTAGCTACAAAACAAGAGAAAAAATTGAAAAATTAAAACCCTTTTCTTGGGGAATTATGTACAGGAAAAAAGTAAAATTTTTGGGGGGTGAAAAAAACGGTTTATTTTTGTAAACCCCAGCAAAAAACAACGCTTAATTTAACCCCCCGGATTAAAAATTTCGCAAAAAAAAATTGAGACCCAAAAAAAAGAAATTTGGTTTTTTGTATTTTAAAAAAAAGCTGTTTCTTTTAAAAGAAAACAAAAAGGAAAATGGTTTAAAATCCCCCCTTTTTTATTCAAATTTCTTTTTGAGCAAAATAGATTAAAATGTATAAGCGCACAGTGGAAAGCACACTGGAATTCAGATCCAATTTCCCCAAAAAAAATTTAGAAAAAAACATTAAGAGAAGCAGTCTCTGAGACAAGCTGAGACACCCCACAAAAATTGCTGTATAAAAATCAGTTCTTCAGTAAGAGCTATCACAATCAACCGCGGCAGCACCTTCCCTGATCAGTACAGTGAGAGAAGTGTGAGCTCCCAGCGTCGCGCCCGGACTTATATAGTGCAGTAACGTCACAGAATCCCGCCGGTCTCTGATTGGCTTCATCTCTGCACATGTCATGCAGGCTATGCCCTTCTTCCTCCCAGAGTGCTTTGCCTCATGTAACGCCATGTGCTCGCAGCCATTTTATCAATCAAAAGCACACTTCGTTCACCCGAAGTACCCCAAACTTCGACTTCGTTCAGAGCCGAAGTTTTCCTGAAATTCTAAACGAATTCCACTTCGTTAGAATCAATTCGCCCATCCCTAATGGTGAACATTGGTGGATGTCATTTTCAAATCTCTCCAGAGATGCTCAATTGGGTTTAGGTTAGGGCTCTGTCTGGACCAGTCAAGAATGGTCACAGAGTTGTTCTGAAGCCACTGCTTTGTTATGTTAGCTGTGTGCTTAGGGTCATTTTCTTGTTGGAGGATGAACCTTCGGCCCAGTCTGAGGTCCAGAGCGTCTGAAAGAGGTTTTCATCCAGGATATCTCTGTAATTAGTCGCATTCATCCTTCCTTCAATTGCAACCAGTCATCCTGTCCCTGCAGCTGAAAAACACCCCCATAACATGAGGCTGCCACCACCATGTTTCACTGTTGGGATTGTATCGGGCAGGTGATGAGCAGGGCCTGGTTTTTTCCCCACATACCATTTACAATTAACACCAAAAAGTTCCATCTTCATCTCATCAGACCAGAGAATCTTATTTCTCATAGTCTGGGAGTCCTTCATGTGTTTTTTTTTTAAAACTGTATGCGGGCTTTCATATGTCTTGCACTGAAGAGAGGCTTCCATCAGCAAAAAAAATGAACTTTTTGGCTGCAATAAAAAAAAGAGTGAAAAATGTAAAGGGCCTGAATACATTCCGTATCCACTGTAAATCTTTATGGAAACTCCCAGTTACCACAATGAGATGGGCGAGCTATACAAATTAAGTTGATTTTACAACCAGAATGACCTTGGTGCCACCAAATAACTAAATTATCTGACCAAATTAACAGTAACCAGTGAATGCATGCAGCAAGGTTAATATGAGGAGGACTTGAAGGGGTTTTGCCAGGAAGTGAGTTCCTTACCTCTTATCAGCTCAGAGTAGAATATAAACAAAGCATGCTGAGTCATGAATGGCTGCAGGGGTGAGAGGGAGGGGTGGTGAGCAGAGAGCGAGGAAGCAGGGAGCGTCTGAAAAGTTTACTCAAATAGTAACATTACAACAGTGGATTCTCTATACAGCAGACAGACTCATACACTGCACTTTCTCCTCAGCCTCTTGCAAGCTCCTTCATGTTCCCTGTCATCAGATAAGATGTGCAAACATGCAAGCGCGTCCAGATAAGCTCCCTGTCAGCTCCTGGTCGTGTCTAATGTAAACTTTCAGGAAACTAAGGGGGGCTGAGCAATGCTATAGCTCTCACAAGCTTCACTTTTTGTAATCTCATATATTTAGAAAAGTGATTAAATGCCCATTTTGGAGGATCCCACATCAACATTACATCATGGCAAAACCCCTTTAAGTGAAACATGCCCCAAACATTATACAGGCAAAACATTAATTAAATGGATAGGATGTGATTATTAATTAACCTTCTGTTGGGACTTAAAGGAGTTGTCCCACCATATACATTGATGGGATTGTAACAGGAGGTAGTACTTGCCCATATCTTAACAGGCTCCTGTTTTGAAAGGAGAGTTGGTCCTAATACACACTGTTCAGCTGTGCTTGAAACTCCCTTTGAAATTTATAGGACAGTTACGATCACTTCCTTGTGTTGAATTGACACTTTCATATCCCTGTTCGCGAGATAGCTGCAGGTCCCAGAGTTAGAACCTGTACTTAACACTAGAGATGGGCGAATTTCTCAAAAAATCCATTCGCCGACTTCGACAAATTTCCCGACAAAATTATTTTTCTTTTCGTCCCAAATCAATTTGTGACTAATCACATTAAAAAACAGCTATTTCCTGGCTGCAGAGAGCCTGTAGAGTGCTGTAGAACATTGTGCCATGCTTAAATATGCAGAGGGAGCTTGGTTTGGTCTTCATACAATGCTGTATTTTAGTACGACACGCACATGACTGCCGCCGCTCTTAGAATCGCTTCATCTTAAATTTCCCCCTGGGCACTTACGGGGGCAAAACTGACCAAAAAACTGAAGCGGGAATGCAGCCTGATAAAGTCATGGCAGCGCCAGCTGGAAAAAAACAAGCTGAGGGCTAAGATCCTACAATAGCGTCAAAGAACACAATAGTAGGTTCCTGGAGCCGCCACAGGTCGCAGCACAGTAAGGGGACATCACAGCAGGGGTACCCTGCGAGGCCAAAGCTTCCGATGTCATTTAGCGGCCATGTGTTGACCACACATGAGGTCATACACTTTCTCCCAAATGACATCTGACAACCCCAGCTAAGAGTAAGTGGGTTTGTCAGACACAACCCTTAGTTGGCATGGCCCGGGAGCAGGTGAGGGGCTCTCGCCTGTCCTCAACCCACCTCTGTCCTGTTCACTTCCCACACCCAGAGAACTGTTATGTGCTGTGGCCTCTGCGCCACTATGCAGTGAGGACGAACTATCTGAGGACAGTGGGCAGCAAAGAGGTGGGGAAGACATCCGCTGCTTCTTGCAGAAGCGGGCAAATAGTGATGAGGAGAGTTGCAATGGGGGTTATGTTGTGAGTGGTCAGGCTTTGTACAGCGACACCATTGAGATGGATGGCGGTGACAGGCAAACAGTAATCGATGTAGCCGATCGCACTTGGGAGCCGGGTGATGCAAGCAAGGCTGGGACAAGGTAAGGTGCCCTAGTTAAACAAATCATAAAGTGCCCCCAAATGGAAAATTCATCCTACTCCATGCCTCCTTGTGCCCCTTTTTCTCCCTGGGATGAAGTGGTGCCCTACGCGGTCGCATATCCTCGACTACCCATTGTCCGGCCCGGGAAAAGCTTTCCCGTTTTCTCTACATTAAGTTTTGGAGATGGGAGGAGAAGAAGGGGGAAATTTGGATGACAACAATCTGGGTCTTGGACGAAAGAGAGTTAATGTCTGGCCAGAGATGTAAAGTTGGGTGTCATCAGCATACTGGTGGTTTTGAAAGCCATGTGATGCTATGAGCTGACCCAGACCAACAGTGTACAAGAGCTTTATCATTATCATTGGGCGAAGAGAGCGGCAGCTTGCGTGTGAGGCAGTGGCACAGCCCGTAAGTCGGTAGTGTGGCCGGGAGTCAGCAGGGTGGCAGCAGTGCAAGGTTGGGAGCCACACGGCCACGATTTAGACCACCCTTTGCAGGTCCCAGAAAGTAGCGGCACAGGGGCTCACTGGGTCAGCGGCGGTAACAGTCAGTCAGTGTGGAGCTTTGGTGGTAAAATCACCTATTCTGCAGTGTGCCCGTTTTTTGACGAGACACCAGAGGAGGCGAGAAAATGTAGAATCTGTGGGCAGAAAGTAAAGCGTGACCAGGGACTTAACGTTGGCACCACGGCCCTGCATCAAAATCATACAGTGTCACCATACGTGTTCCAGATGTGGTGGTCCATCCTGTCCCAACAGCAGCAGCACCCAGTGGCACGCCTCCCATTTCAGGCAGTCAAGGCTCAACCACCTCTACCAGAGGAAGTTGTCTGTCTTTTACATCATCTACCGGTCCAGATGCTCCTGATCCTTGCCACTCATGGTGCCAGCAGTCGTTCACCGAGACGATTTCCAAGAGACAGCAGTATGCGTCTAGCCATCCCTAAGTGCAGAAGCTGACCGTGCTCCTGTCCAAGTTGGTGGTACTGCAGTCCCTCCCTTTTCAAGTGGTGGACTCTGCACCATTTAAAGAACTGGTCAGGAAACTTGGCATTCACTTCTGCCATTGTAACGACACGGGTAGTGGTTCCTCTGGACCACTGCAAGCAATGGTAGAGTACACGCCAGAGAGCGGGGTCTAAGTAGGTCCCGGTTTTCACCAGAGCCCGCCGCAAGGCAGGATGGACTTTCTGCGGCGGTGGCAGCCGAGGCGCAGCGAGGTACAGAATCGTAAGATGAAACTCGTAGTCAAAGGTCAGGCCAACAGGTCAGGGCGGCGGAGATTCGAGGTCAGGTAATGTAGCAGAAAGGTGGGTACATGGGCAGACAGGAACTGATGAACAGGGGGAAATTGATGAACAGGAATAAATATATTAACAGGGGAAATTTATGAACAGGAATACATATATTAAAAGGGGGAAGTGTATGAACATGGGGAAATTGATGAACAGGAATAAATATATTAACAGGGGGAAACTATTGAACAGGGGGAAATTGATGAACAGGAATAAATATATTAACAGGGGGAAATTGATGAACAGAGAAAGGCCATTAACGATTTTTGATGATCTAAGTGGACAGGAGTATTCCCCTGGGTGAACGAAGTCACAAAAGGGAGGAAATGCTCCGGGTCATGCAAGTTGACATCGATTTGTGGCTTTCTCCGCGACAACTGAAAATTAGAACCATTGTGACAGACAATGGAAAGAACATGGTGTCCGCACTGCGTAGGAGGAGGGCTGAGCCATGCTCCCTGCATGGCATACATGTTCAATCTGGTTGTTCAAGTCTTACACCCATCTGCAAGACATTCTAAAAATGGCCAGGAAACTTTGCATGCACTTCAGCCGTTCTTACACCACCAAGCACACCCTCCTTAAGCTGCAGTGGCAGACCGGCCTCCCCCAGCATAGACTGATATGTGACATTTCCAAACGTTGGACTTCCAGCCTTCATATGTTGGAACAACTCTATGAATAGAGAAAGGCTATTAATGGTTTATTGATGATCCAATCAGACAGGAGTACACTCATGTTTAATTTTAATGTCGGCCAGTGGCAGCTCATGCGTGACACCTGCAGTTTGTTCAGACTCTTTCATGCGGACACATTAGTTGTCAGTCGGCAGAACTACGGGATGAATAACGTCATTCCACTGCCTCATGTTGTCACGGACAGCAGTAGTGATTCCACTGGACCACCGCAAGCGATGGCAATAGCCACGCCGGACGACTCTAAGTAGGTCCCGGTTTCACAAAGCCCGCCGCAAGCGGGAGGACTTTGCTGTGCGGAGTCTACAGTCGCTACCCCTGAACGTGTCTTGCTTGCGGGTAGCCCGAGGTGTACATGGACAAATCATAAGGCAAACTTGGAGTCGGGGACAGACGGTAAGGTCAGGAAAGGCGGAAATGGTTCGTGGTCAAGGGACGAAGGCAAGAGGTACAGTACACAGATATGACAGACGAGGCTGAAGGAAACGCTTTCTATATAGGCTCTAAAGATTATTATTAGTATTATTTATTTTATAGTCTTGGAGGCGGTTGTGTGAGGAGCCTTTTCCATTACAAATTCAGCTAAAGAATTTCCACAGCTTTCAAAATCTGGACAACTAGATAATAGTTCAACAAACTTTTTCCTTTATCACCTGTGTTATCTGTTCATGAACAAATGAATGTTTATCAACTTGCTTTCTTAAACCACTTGAAATCTGTGTGGATGTAATTTCCACTGGTAACAGGGGAGGGCTTCCAGAAGGACTCGTGTTTGTACTTTCTGTAAGCTGAACATACGATTCACATTCTTCATACTGAAGAAGTTCATCCAAAGCAAGTTTTTCAGCATTTGCTTTTGCTTCTTTTTTGTTCTGTCCCATTCCAGTTTTATACTGAATTCAATCAACAATGGCACAGAATGCAAAATAAGCACCTAAAACATTTCCTGTAGTTATGGTCTCCTTCAGTTCAAGTTCCATACGCTGCATTTGAACAAACTGGATTCAAACCACCACGTTTATACTTCATGTGTGTTTAATCATCACTTCTGTCCTCCTCAACGGTCTTGGTATGCAGAGGCTGACCGCTCCCCAAAAAAACCTCCCATGCTACCTCTACATCAATACTGCAAGAAGCAGGGGATGTCTGCTCTACCTCTTCGTTGCCAAGTAGCTGCTGACTGTCCTCAAATTGTTCATCCTCGCTGTATAGTGGCACTGAGCTCAGACCACATACTAGTTCTCTGGCTGAGGGACCCGAACGGGACAGAGGCGGGTTGAGGACAGGTGAGGGCCGCTGACCTGTTCCCGGGCCATGCCAACTGAGTTGCATCTGACGAACTCACGACTGTTGGCTAGGGTTATCAGATGTCATCTGTGATGAAGTTGATGACCTACTTAACCAATCAAGAACTCTTGGGTTGCTGACCAACACACGGCCACTACATGACACCGGCAGTTCTGGCCTCACCGAGTCATCCCTGCTGCGATGTCCCCTTACTGTGATGCGACCTGTGCCTGCTCCAGGAATTTTTGTGCCACTGCCACTCGCATGTGAAGAGCCTGCCACCTCTCTGTCTGACATACTGTTTGTTCAAAAATTTACAGACTCTATTTAATGAAGATATCTGTATATGATAAATACACACCCTGTATTTGACTCCAAATGAACCCACTAACACGCTTGATAAACCCTTGAATATAAATTGCGTTCCAGAAATCAACAGGAAAAATTTACTCGTCTTTGGCATTTAAAAAAACTGTGTATTTAAATGAATATAAAAGCACAAACACCCTTAATTAAACCTTGGATATAAATTGCGCTACAGAAATCACCAGGAAAAAATTAACTGGTATGTGGGGTGTAAAAACGCTGTGTATTTTACTGAATACAAAAGCACAAACTGGCTTAGATAACCCTTGGATATTCAATGCGCTTCAGAACTGACTAGATGGCATATAAATGCATATGGGGCACAATTAGACCCACCCTGGACTTGAATTACAATATCCCACAAACTGAATCAAAATTATAACGGAAGAGGAGCAGTCTCTGATAAAAGAAGTGACAACCCCCCAAAATCCCTGTTAAAAACAAATTTCTTTTGTGTGAAATCTCTGCAGCAGCATCTGCAACAGCGGCACAACGAGAGCAGTGTAAGGAGCGAGCATGGCGTCCGGACTTAGATAGTGCGGTGACGTCACAGAATCCCGCCGGTCTCTGATTGGCTTCATCTCTGCACATGTCATTAAGGGTGTTCCTTTCTTCCTCCCAGAGTTCTTTGCCCCATGTCACGCCATGTGCTTGCGGCCATTTTATCAATTAAAAACACGCTTCGTTCCCGCGAATCACCCCAAACTTCTATTTCGTGCAGATCTGAAGTTTTCCTGAAATTCTAAACGAAGTCCACTTCGTTAGAATCAATTCGCCCATCTCTACCTAACACAGATTGACAGCATATTCTAATGATGTAGTCATAAAATTTTGACTATTTTTCTTCTCCCCACCTTCCAAAAGCCATAACTTTTTTGTGTTCCACCAACATAGTCATACAAGGGCTTTTTTTGCGGAATAAGATGTACTTCTTAATAGTGCCACTGACCATATGAAATAATGTACTGGGAAACTGAAAAAAAACTCTAAGTGGAGTGAAATGTGAAATGTGTGTGTGTAGGGGGGCTATGACCTTCAATCTTTAGTATAATCTTTAGCGACAGTATATTATCTCAATGCTTTTCAATGGCTTTTGTTGTGATTTAAAAACAAATAACACAAAAAATTACAATATGCATCAAGCTAAACATTGCTTTATCCGTAAAATTTATAGTTGAATGGAAATCATGTAAACTTAGCCAAATGTGAGCTTTACCTGAATTGGTAGAACAACTAATGCCACACAAATCATTATGACAACCAACAGTTTGGATTGCCAGATCTTTGGGGTAACATCGCCAAAACCGACAGTGGAAAAGGTAACAATACAGAAGTAGAGAGAATCAAATAGCGTCAAATTATTTCCAGCTCGCTCCAGGTGCTGAATCCCACAAATGCTGCAAAAAAACATAAACATTAAAATCAGAATAACACCAGAAATAAAGCCACATCTGTTTTTTCAGGTAGTTTAAAGCAGATTTGTTATCAGAAACTGGTGCCCTGTATAAGGGAATTTAGCAAAAAAGACAAAATAAATATTGTAGAAATTAAGGAATGCCGAGCAGACTTATAGGATGATCATGCCTATGAGTCTGATGTATTCTCTTATTACCCAGGTTAGCAAAATGGTCTATTTTGTGCCGTTTTGTGTTGGGTATCAGTTTTTGTCCTTGTAAGACAATATATTTTAAGAGACAGATTCTTTTTAACATCACATTTTGTGGCTCCATCATTGGTATTTTTGGGATATTGTGAAAGGTAGGATATAGGAAATAATAGGGCAAATATGATCCTTTTTGGGCTACGTATGTACTGTTTTGTCACTGTATACCTTTTATGTGTTGGTGTGGTGTGTGGTGGACCATGATAATGAAATAGAGCAAACATAGCCCAAAAGAGACTAACTTTCATGAAAGGACACCAATGGGTCTTTAATGGTGTATATAGGGATATCTTTTTACGATATGATAAACATGATGTGAATGGGGCCTGGGTCATGATCATGGGGACCTTTACTGCAAGTGAATAAATTTATTGCAGGTTTTATTCATTTTAAATATGTTACACAACTTCAATTCTTGTAAAGTAATTTTGTGTATTGAAACTGGCTTTAAATTCTACAGCTGAGGTCCTCCTCTCAACCACATGGGTTCAGTAGCCTTGACCATGTGATTAAATTAGTAATAATGCAGCACAGATCCTCTACATACAACTGCCTGCACTTTACTATTATTGCACTGGTCATCAAAAGCTTAAAGGGATATTCTTGTTTCATTGATGAGCTTTAAACATGTAGACAAAGGTAAGTAAAGACCATTTTAACCAAATACCTTACTGTTCTGATTTTACTACGTTTCAGATTTAGAGTAATTCTCATCTAATTCTTGTTTGCAGTCATTCAAGCGGAAATATAAGTCTGTATCATGTAGAAATTTTAAGAATTATGAGATTAAGTTAAACTGATTATGTAGCAATTAAATGTTACCCACAGCATTAGTTCCACTGAAAGAAAAGTGTTTTGCTGCTGATTTTCGTTTGCACTCAATGTCTGGAGCATCCTATATTAGTGTCCAGCAATAGTCAGATAGCATTGATTAATTCCAGTAGCTTTGATAACGCTTTTTTACTGTGGCAATATTTTGGTGTAACCGTTCACCATGTTTCTCACTATCTGCACCAAGATTTACAGGGAAGAATTTCAAATGTGAATGCAAAAATTTAATTTTCAATGGCATGTTGCAACTTGCTTTGTAAGCTTCAAGAAGGTTGCCAACCAATTCAATGTAGTTTGGTGCTTGATAGTTGCCAAGAAATTTCTTAATCATCCTTAGGTGCTTTCCAAGCACTTTTCACTGGCCCCACAAACCGCTCTCTGAAGTGCTTGTCATTCCTGATGTGTCAGATCTGTGGATCAACAAAAATGCCTTCCTTTATCTTGGCATCAGTTATTCTTGGGAAAGTTTATCTCAAATAATGAAAACCTTCTGCTTCCTTGTTCATTGCTTTCACAATTTTTTTTTGAAGGCAGAAATGTCATTGCTGGGTTCACAATTTATTTTCGTGCAACATTTATCTTCTCGGGAGTCAACTGATTATGGACTGGTCACTTTCTTCTACTGTAATGTTACTGCTTAGCACAGCTGTCCCAATCGCAAATGAAACATCAGTACTCAGTGTATCCGAGCTGCAAAACAAGCAGCTACTTTTAAATCTCCACAGACATTCCGGTCTTAGTTACTGTACTTGATGTGTTTCAACAACAGTTCCATGTTCTTATATGTTTCTTTCATGTGTGCAGAATAGCCAATAGTGCTAAAGGATGAACATTACCATTATGTAACAAGACAGCCTTGAGGCTTAATACTGATGAGTCAATAAAGAGATGCCACTGTTTCGGCTCATGCTCACAAACTAAAGCTGTGAACAAACCATCAATATCAGTGCAGAAGCAAAGGTTGTCAACATTTTCAAGAAACCATGTTAAGTCATCTTGGTGGCTTTGCAAGACAGAAACTATTGTACCAGGTGACAGCAAATGCCATCCTTGAAGTCTTGAAGCCATTAGCTGTACAATTTCTTTTGATAAACGTAAGTCCCGGACCAAGTCATTCAGTTCTGGCTGTGTTATAAGATGAGGCCCACCAGACATACATGGCTCAGAGTCTGAATCAGCATTGTTCCCCATCTCTGACTCATGGACTACAAAATCTTCATCACCTTTCATAGGTTTTATGTCTCTGGTGGCTTTGGTACTGGAAGAGTGCCATCATGTGGTACTAGTCTCATAGCTGAAGGCAGACTGGGATATTCAATGTATTTATTTTTCTTAGCAGAAAAACCAGAGACATTTTTTAGACAGAAGTTACAGTTGGTCACATGATTCTTCTATTTCCGCCATATCATTGGGAAAGCAAACAACATTGGCTTGCGAAAACCTCTAAGCCAATCTCTAAGATCAACAGCACATCTTGCACAACAGATGTGAGGAGCCCAGGATTTGTCTTGATCACCATTCCTGCATTCAAAGTACAGCTCATAGCTTTCATGATGAGAGCTGTCATGGTGTGGCTTTGAGGCTTAAGCATGTAGTCTCCACAAATGTAACAGAAGGTATCGCGACTGTTCTGACACTAGACATTTTAGCTACATCAGATTATACTGTAGTAGTTTATAGCTAGATTTAAAATAACTTGCAGAATCTTTGAAAGCAGATTTTACAGCCTCTGCAGCAAGCGTCCATATATGTCTAGACGTTTCTAGATGTGCCTAATCTGTAACAATTACACTGAAATTTTGCAAATTCCATTAAATGCAAAGAATTCATGCCTTTCCTTGACTATAAGTTACATAACAGTAAATATATTGTGGACAATACACAGACAGCCTGAAAATATGAAGAAAAAAACCCACTAAAACATGTCAAGGTGATTTTCAATATCAGCAGCTCAAATTACACTAGATACACCCAAAAAGTTGCAGGAAGCAAAATCTTCTTTTTCCAGTGTACCAACCACATCTCTCTGCTCTAACAGTGGTTGGTCTGATATCACTCCCTGTTGTGCTGTGTGTAAGGAGCTTTTCAGTCTCTTGTATTATCTACATAGAAAAACTTTACTCTTGCAGTTTCTGACTATGGAGCAGCCTTTTACCATCCTGTCAGGCCTGCATAGAACATTTATAACTAATTTATTTAAAGGGGTTGTCTCACCATGCTGTTTTACAGAGCCACAAGCAGCTTCAGACTAACACTTCCTGGTTAGCTTGTGGGTGGTTCTAAAGCAGTGATTGAGATATCAGCTCTGCTATTTCAAGCTGAGCCTGGTAGAGTGCAGGAGGTTTGTAAACTGTAGTGCAGGAAGTTTGTGAACTGTAGTGCACAAGGCTACAGAGCCCTGAAGGGTTGAAGCTTGTCAGTTAGTAATGTAAATAGGTAGGTTCCTTTGATGATCATGTCTCTTCATAATGCCTTGGCAGGATACAGTGAGAAAATAAGTCTACCACATTATCTGTATTTTCCACATTTAAGCCACAAAAAGTGGTATACCTTCAGCACAAATCTCATAGGTGAGTAACATACAAATTCATACAAAGTCATACCAGTAGGTCAGTGTGATGACCTTTATAGGAGATTTCGAGAGAGGGGCTACCCAATAAACCTCTGAAGAATGTGTTCACTAGAGGTTTAACTAGTAATAGAATTTACCTCTTAAAAGTACAATTAAGGATGATAATAAAATCATTAGATGTATTTGAACAAATGATGGATACGCTAATGAAATTCGTACAATACTGAGAAAATATTTTGGGATTTTAAGAGCTGATCCTGTTCAAAAATTTATGTGGGCAAAACCATATCTGAATTTAGGAAGAGAATGGCCAAACATCTCATCACTATACATCCTAGAGTTGACCTACCGTTAGCGAGACATGTTCAGGAATTCCATAGAGGTAATTAAAGGTTTTGTAATTTAGGGGCATTTGTCAAAAGAAAAGTGACTTGAGGTGGAGAACCAAGATCATCTTTAGTTACAAGAGGAAGCCAGATGGATGTATAGTCTAAGGGTGACTTGTATGATCGGGCTTTACGCCTGTTTTTAGGAGTATCCCCCTGTCGGACGCAGGGATGCTGTGTTAGGCGCAGCGTTCGCCACTTTCAGCTGCGCCCCGCTATGAAGTGGCGGGCATTGGTGTGGTGTGGCGCAGAGTATGCGTTTCCGGCGGGACGTGGATGCTCTCTGAAAACCCGAGGCATGTACGATGGCGGCTCCCAAAGCGCGGTCTGTGCAGCACTCTGGCACTCGACAGGCAGACCTTGTTGATTTTGGTCGAAATGCTCCCCGGCGAAGTGAAGCAAGAACGGAACATGCGATGAAGTAGATAGAAAATCGCGACAGAAATCTCGGCGCTCCGCTCCGTCAGCAGGAGTGATGATTCCGAAAAAATCGCCTTTAAAAAGCGAAAAACATTGTCATAAAAGAGCTCAATCCTCAAAAATAAAAAATAGTAATAAATAAAAAAAATAAATCACTTTCTAAAAATCTAGAACGGCGCACTATCAAGAATTAGGTGATTGGAAATTGCCGGGAAATACAGTAATACAATTCTGAAGCTTATTCTCATTGGTCGGCAGAAACCGGCCAATCAAACTAGGACGACAGTGAACCATTAAAACCTACGGAGAACTACTGACCAAATCAGAATCAAAGTCGGGACAGTTCAAAATACAGTAAAAATTCAGTAAAGAGCTGATTGGCTAGCTAGCGGGGCTTGGCTATCCCAGCCAATCAGAGCGCGAGCTACATCCACCTATTGTAAGTCAATGGAGAGATCGGCGCAATGAAAATCCTCGGCTCTCAGCGCCGTGCGCATGGAGTATGAATAAAAAAAAAAACATTTTATTAGTTGTAAAAAATTCTCCGTGAAAAGAATTCTTAAACATTCTATAAAACATAATATCCATTCAATCCTCGAACTACGCGTTTGTGTCGACATGAGACCAGGCGCTAAAAAAACACATCTGGAAATAGCAATAGAAAGAATTGCCGGTAAATTACATAATTAAATTCTGTAAGCTTTTCTCATTGGTCGCAGAATGCCAGCCAATCAGAATCAGGAGCTAATCAAAAGACCCATTATAAGCATGGAGGAGAATTGACCAATCAGAATAAGAGTCGACAAAGACCCATTAGATCCTATGGAAAGTTTGGACCAATCAAAATCAAAGGCGGGACAGTTCAAAATACAGTAAAAAGACAGAAAAAAGCAATTGGATGAATCTAGCGGTGGCATTACCTATCCCAGCCATCAGAGCCGAGCTACTTCCTCCCATTGTAGTCTAGTTGAGAGATGGGCGCTATGCAATCTCGGCACTTCAGCGCCGTGCGGCATGGAGTATGAATAAAAAAATCATTTTTATTAAGTGGTAAAATATTAACGATAAAGCGCTGAAACCTTCTTTAAAAATAAAGCCTTAAATCCCTAACAAACCGCGTTTGTGGCCGAAACCGTCACTACATCAGAATTGCAAGAGAGACTAGCCAGGAATACAGAATTTAAATTGTTTAAGCGCATCTCATTGGTCTGCAGAAGCCAGCCAAATCAAGATAGGAGCGACAAGACCCATAAAACCTATGGAGAAGTTTTGACCACTCAGAATAAGGAGACGACAGAGTCCCATTATAAACCTTGGAGAAATATAGACCAATCAAAATCAAAGCGGACCAGTTCAAAATACAGTAAAAAGACAAAAGACTGATTGGCTGAGCTAGCGGTGGCTTGTGGCAATCCATCCAATCAGACGCGCGAGCAACTTCTCCATTGTAGTCTATGGAGTAGATAGGCGCCACAGAAATCTCGCGCTCAGCGCCGAGCGGCAATGAAGTATTAATAAAAAAATCATTTTTATTAATGTAAAACAATATCAATAAAGCGCGAAACCTTCTCTAAAAATAAAATCATTAAATCCCCGAACAACGCGTTTGTCGCCGAGACCCGGCGCTACATATGGAAATGCAATAGAGAGAATAGCTGGAATACAGTAATTCAATGTTTAAGCTCTTCTGATTTGTCGCATAAACCAGCCAATCAGAATAGGAGCGACATGGCCCATTATATCCTATGGAGCAGAATAGACCATCCAGAATCGGAGCGACAGGACTCTATACATTATAACCTTATTGGAGAAAAATGACCAATCATATATCAAAGGCTGCCAGTTCAAAATACAGTAAAAAAGCAGAAACGAGCTGATTGGTTGAAGCGGCGGGGGCTCGTCCCAGCTTAGCCAATTCAGAGCTCGAGCTACTTTCTAACTTTCCTCATAGAGATTCTATGAGAAAAGAAATGCATAGCGAGCTCTGTTTGTCATTGGACTAAGATAATAGAGGCGCGTTATTTTGACCAATGGTAGAGCGAGCGGACGGCTCCTATGGGTTTTCTAATGACCAATCTGAAATAAAACAGTACATGGCCGAAATCAATTATAAGACCACAGAGTTGGTCCCCGATGTGTATATAAAATAATAATAATATGGGTGGTAACGAAAAAACAATATTAATCTCAATAAAATCATGTTTACTTTCTTTATTTTCGTATCCAAGGATCAATAGTAATGGGTGGCCAACGAAAATAAAGAAATAAACATGATTTTATTGATTTAATATATTTTTTTTTCTTTACCCCATAATATTAATTCATTTTATAATACACATCGTGACAACTTCTGTAATCAATAGATCTCCAGAGTTTTAATGGTTCACCAGTCGCTCCTATTTCTGATTGCCGGTTTATGCCGACCAATGAGAATAGGCTTTTCAGAATTAGAATTACTGTAAATTCCCGGCAATTTCCAATATCCTAATTCTGAATTATGTTATTGGAAAGTGTATTTTGTTTTATGTATTTTTTATTTTTATATTTTTAGGTTAACGCTCTTTTTCTGATAATTTGAACACACACCTTTATAAAGGTATTTAGATTCATCACTCCGCACCGACATGTGGAAATGATTCTCGCTGTTTTCCAGCCTTCTTGCATCGAACAGATTTTCGGCGCAGTCCCGCACTGCGGCCCATAGTCCCCCCCCCCACGCACTGCGCCCCCCCCCCTGTCCCCCGCACTGTGCCCCACACACTGGCGAGGCGCAGGAACTATTCCCCGCAGTATGATCGCACCTCCTCGTACCGGCGACATAGGCACAGTGCCCGCACAGCGCACTCAGTCCACGCACTGTGCCCCCACAACACTGGCGAGGCGCCAGCGTGACTTTTGCCCGCATGCATGACCGCACTACTACCTCCTGCTGCGTATCTTAGGCGCAGCCCCAGCACTGCGCGTTAAGTCCCGCACTGCGCCTAACACACGGGCTAGGGGCCGCGGACTTACATTGAATGTTATGACGCGACCCACGCCGACATAAATCAGCGCGCAGATATTGCCGTAAAACCGGCGGATAATGTGCGCCCCCCTGATGTGGCGAAGCTTCAATACATTTCACTCTAAGAATCCTTAATCAATTGGACTGAATAAACGATTTTTCTGTTTAATGAATGAACTAAAAGCCGAAACACTGCACAGTCCAGAAAAGAGGTGCACGAGTGCCTCGCATCTGCAGACACCAGCCCCACCGCAGGATACATTTTGAAGGACATAAATGCCCATAATATTTTCTCTCTTATCAACTTTGTTTCTTTTGTTTATTAGGACTTTTTATGTTACATTTGTTGTTTATAGTGACATTTGGGATAAGGAAGATACAGAGAAACATTAGCTTAAGAAGTACAGGAACCATGTGAAATAGTCAATTAGTGAGTGTTAATCTTTTATATGATTTTCACATAATTGTTCTTATTAATAAATGATGAGACCATTAGATTTTTGTTCTGTGTACCTTACATTTATAGCTTTTTAGTTCCATTTGAATAATTGTATGTTTTGCTTCCAAGCATGACAGAATGACTCTTTTGTTTAGTTTGTTTTTCACACAAAAATTAAATTGTTGATGCTTCTTAAAGGGGTTTTTCCAGCAAACTTTATACTGAACAATCAAGTCAAATGTCTTATGTAGCCTGAGTCTTCTTTTATCTCCCTGTGAAGTTTGCTGTGATAATTTGTGATTTTTTATGTGCTGTTTGAGGCCTCCCTTCTCAGCAACTGTGATGTAGCATTTCCTGTTTGAAAACGCTGTCCTTTGAGCTTTAAAATTAAAAGCCCCAAGATTAGTGTTGAGCGATTATTATCGACAAAGTTGAAATCGGCACAGTTTTTATGTCGATCGAAAATTTTTAGATATGCGAAAATATAGGTTAAAATCTGTGCATCATCTATTAAAGAATCGCGCCATTTTCGGCACTTCCTGTCATTTTGGCGGCCAGAAAATCAGCTACAAATAGAGCAGGTGATATGTGGTGTGCGACGATCATGACTGGGATGTGTAATGGTTCGATTGCTGAAAAATCACATGACCGCTCGTTTTACATAGAACAGCCCCTTCTTGTTCACCTCAGTGTCTCTCAGCCATCTCAGCAGTAGATGTGCGCTCTGCGTGTGGTCATACAGTCTCAGCGAAATTATCTATTTCTTTCACAGAGAAAGCTCAACTTAAGCTGTGATCCTTACAACTTAGTTAATTAGAGATTGGAAGATTTTATGTAGTCTAGGTAGAGAATTTTTAAAGGAGCATCCTACCGCTCTAAAGTCTATCGGGGGAAACGTAGGGGGGCGCGCCCATAGGGCCGAGCAGCAAGACAAGCTCTATAAAGAATATACTGTATAAAGTTTCACCAAGACTTAGTGTAACATTGCGACTGCAATAGCTTTATATTAACATTATTTACTATTGAAATATTTCTGGATATTGGGCACCCTGAACTTGATATAGGATACACATCATTTCTAGCAACGCAGGTCTCTTGTTAGGTAACAAAACTCCACTTAATTATCAGAATACATTTCAGACAGTGTTCAATTTATTTTGCCCATTCCACCCTTTGTTATATAGTCCACCTTGCATGTTAAATTGAATCTAGCAATTTTGTAGTCAGCACAGTATGATAGGGTGCCAAAAATACCTTGTATTATCCGACAAAATTTCAGATACGTGTTTTTTGACTTTGCGCACTACACCTTTGTTCTTTTCGGCACCTTGCACTTAAAGTGAATACAGCAGTCAATTTTGTAGTCACCACAGGAGAATTGAAAAGGACCAAAAATACCATTTATTATCCGAAACATTATAAAGATACGTGTTTTTTTGCACTTTTGCTCAGTCCAGATTTTGTTGATAAGCCACCTTGCAGTTAAATTGAATCCAAATTGTTTAGTTACGCACAGTGAATTGATAGTGCAAAAAAAACCTTATTATCCAAATACATTACATATAACGTTTTTTTTACTTTGCGCAGCCAGCTTTGTTGATAATCTACATTGGCAGTTAAATTTGAATACAAGCAATTTTGAATTCACCACAGGTGAATTGATAGAATGCCAAAAATAACCTTTTATTAATCCAAATTACATACAGATACGTGTTTTTTACTTTGGGCGCACTACAGCTTTGTTCATGGAGGCACCTTGCTCTTAAATGTGAAATACTGCAATTTTGTAAGTTAACCACTGGTGAATTGATAGGTTTGCCAAAAAATACCTTTTATTATCCGAATACCATTACAGTACGATGATTTTTTGACATAGGCCGCAGCCAGTATTTGCGTCAATAGATCTACTTTGCAGTTAGAAATTGAATACAGCAATTTGGTAGTCACCACAGGTGAATTGATAGTATTCCAAAAAACCTTATTATTACCGAATACATTACAAGATACTGTTTTTGACTTTGCACACTACAGCTTGTTCATTGAGTCACCTTGCACTTAAAATGTTAATACTCGGCAATTTTGTGTTATTCACCACAGGTGAATTGAAAGGTGCAAAAAATAACTTGTATATCCGAATACAATTCAATACGTTTTTTTTACTTTGGCGTACTACAGCTTTGTTCATTAGCGACCTTGCACTTAAAATGTAAAACGGCAATTTTTATCACCACAGGTGAAATGATAGGTGCCAAAAAATACCTTTTTATTATCCGAATAACATTACAAGAAATACGTGTTTTTTTTTTTTTTTTTTCAACTTTTTCCCAGTCCAGATTTTTTGATAGAGCCACCATGCAGTTAAATTTTAATACAGTCAATTGTGTAGTTACCACAGATGAATGATAGGTGCCAAAAAATACCTCTTATTATCCGAATACAATTACATGATACTGTTTTTTCACTTGGCGCACTAAGCTTTCTTCATTGAGGAACCTTGCACTTAAATGTGAATACAGCAATTTTGTAGTCACCACAGGTGAAATGAAAAGTGTCCAAAATACCCTGTATTATCCGACTAAATATCAGATACGTGTTTTTTGACTTTGGCGCACTACAGCTTTGTTCATTGAGCGACCTTGCCCCTTATATGTTGAATACTTTGCAATTTGTATCCACCACAAGGTAAATGATAGGTGCAAAAAATACCTTTTATTATCCGAATACTTACAGATACATGTTTTTTTGACTTTGGCGCACTACAACAGCATTGTCATTAGGCACCTGCACTAAATGTAATACTGCAAATTTAGTAGTCACCAACAGTAATTGATCGGTGCCCAAAAAATTCCTTTTATTATCCGAATACATTACAGATCACGTGGTTTTTTTGACTTTGGCGCACTACAGCCTTTAGTTCATTGAGCACCTGCACTTAAAAAGTGAATACAGCCAAAATTTTTTTTTTTGATAGTTCACCACGAGGTGATATTGAAAGTGCCAAAAATACCTTGTAATAATCCGAATACATTACAGATCCGTAGTTGTTTGACTTTGGCGCACTACAGATATTGTTCATTGAGGCACCTTGCACTTAAAAATGTGAATACTGCAATTTTGTAAGTTACCACAGTGAATTGATAGTGCCAAAAAATACCTTATATTATCCGAATACATTTCATATAACTAGTTTTTTGACTTTGCGCAGCCACTTTGTTGATAGATCTACTTATGCAGTTAAAATGAATACAGCAATTTTGAAGTCACCACAGGTTAATTGATAGGACCAAAAATACCTTTATTAACCGAATACATATCAGATACGTGTTTTTTCACTTGGCGGCAGGCCAGCGTTGTTGATAAGATCTACATTGCAGTTAAATTTATCATCATTTTGTAGTCACCACAGGTGAATTGATAGGTGCCAAAAATACCTTTTAATTATCCGAATACAATTTCAGATACGTGTTTTTTTTCACATTGGCGGGCAGTGCCAACTTTGTTGAGAGATCTAACTACTATTGCAGTTATATTTTGAATCAGTCAATTTGTTTTGATTTGAGGATTTGAGAATAGCTGTGATTTGGCCGTCTTTAAATAAGAGACTTTCCAAACTCCTTCCATAACCTTCTCAATTTTTATAATTTCTGAACATGGAGCGAAATTTCAGGTGGTAATCGATCAAAGAGAGGGTTGGACATTGATGTAGAGGTACGCTGAGAGAAGGTGCTCCTTTCCTTGTTGGCGACAAACACGCATGCCACGGATCGTCGTTGCAGGACCGTCAAGGCCTGTCATCGCTTGGACAGCCCTGTGAATCACAGTAACGAACCGCGTCGCCAATCTGTCCTTCAGTGGTGAATGCAACCTGCAATCCAGCAGTCTTACCTCCTCTCCTCCTTCAGTCCACGGCCACAAAGTCGTCATCACAGCACCAGCATCCGTCCAAACATGAAGCAGCCCCAATTTCAAACTCTTGTACCCACCAACTGTGGATAATCCATTTTCTGAAGACCTCTATATGACAAAATGCGTTGGGGGTCAAAGGCATGTCAAAAATCAAATGGACCAAAGAGGATGATTTTTCTTGCTCTGACGCCATATACTGATGCCATCAGATGAGGAGAAGAACCGTCCAATCGCAGAATTCCGCAGGCGGTTCGACAATTTCCCCTTGCAGTCCCTCTTGCTTGTAGCCCGCACTCCGATGCAGAATGTCAGACGACGAAGTCACCTGTGTTGATGATGATGATTACCGACATTGCGGATCCAACTTGTCTTTTCAGCAGAATTTGCTTGCGAGCGCTGTCATCCCTGGACGAGGAGGAAGACGATGGGTAGTGTCAGATACGCGTTTCCGCCCTCAAAAAGGGAGAGGGCGGTCGCAGAAGTCTGCTGATATGATTCCGCCAGCCACGGTCAGGCGCAAACCCCTCTCCCTCGCTTATTCGCCCGACAAAAAGGTCCAGGACATTACAAGCCTGGGCCATTCTTTGAGCAAGCCTTCTGAAGTCACCCAGCTATGTCATATGCCGCCTTGCCGTAAACGCATAAGTAGCAGCAAGAACCTTAGGTAGGTTAAACTAACCCCCCAACATTTCTATCACATGCAGCGAATGCATGACTTGAAATGTATGCAACACATGGGCCAAAAAAGGCCAGACCGATGCCGGCCTCCAACCACTGTCACACCCTCTGTCTCGCCTCCCCCCTCCTCTCCTCATCCGCCACCACCAAGCGTTCCTCATCTGCCCATTCCGCTCAGAGTCATGAATCAGTGGATCAAGCCTCCGCTTCAAGCATCCCACTCGCCCGTGTACGCACCAGCACCACCTTAGAACCCATCCTACCCCTTCTACTTCGCATTTGACGACCTGCACACCGTACAAGGCCATCTAGCAGCCACCTTCTCTGTCTTCCAGTTTTTGGAGGCAGAAGAAGAACACTTTAACTCTAAACCATCCCAAAGACAAAAGCCTGAATGTCGGTATTGCCTTAGGTTTTTGGCCTTGGAAATGTTGCCTTTCATCAGGGGACTACAGATGGGTTTCCGCCATGTGTCATTCCCTCTGCCTGCCCCCAATACCCAGATGCTGAGCAACCATGTTCCTTTGCCAAAAAGCCTCCCTGCCCTGGCCAACCAATGTGTCATCTAAAATTTCAAGACGCGTTGTCTGCATCTGTGGCCGGAAAAAGCCATCTGACCACGACACCTGGACTATTAAGGCACGTCCAAGGCCGCTATATCTCTGTGACAGCTCACTGGGGTGAGCTGTGTGATGTCTCTGGGTACGGTGGCTCCAGCCGGCTCGCGCAAACGCTCTTCACAACCGCCAGGTATGGTGCAGGGTTCTTTCCACCAAGTCCTCTTTGGCATCCATCACCGTGGCCCAGAAAACCAGCTGTGTTGAAGTAATCTGGCTTGTAGACCGTCCACTAACAGGTCAGGATCTGTGGACGGCTCTCCTCGCAACGAACCGAGCGCAGGCTGGGTGCAAATAAACCTCTAGTGCCAGGCAAGGTGGTGTGCTAACGGGCGAAATCTGCTGGCCGCACCTTAAGAATCGTTAAGGACTGAGCGACATCCCTTGCCTGGCACATGATCATGAACCTATGTCGTCCATAAATTTCTAAAGAGCTACCCGTCTGGACTGCCTGCTGAGGAAGGCTCGAAGTCTAAAGTTCACACTTCCGACCGTTCAGCACCCTGCTTCATCCCGGTTGGCTGCGTTGCAGCGTCAACTCGGCCTCCCCGTCATCCGTCTCATTGTTGACGTGGCAACACGCTGAATTCCACCCTTTCCTCCTCATCGCTCCAAGCGATTGTAGGCAGCAGCGCAATGCCATTACGCAGTACGAAGTACACATGGCCTGACGAGCTGCGGTGCGTACCTCTGGGGTGTTGAGCACCACCGAGAGTGAGGCAGGTGAAAGAGCTCTGCAACATCCTTGCCAGTTTTGAAGAAGCCACCAAATGGTCATGCGGACAATGCCTCTTGTCACATGGAGCATTGAGTATCTTAGTTCTGGAACGATCGTTGACACTCAGAAACAACAGGCCCTGCCCACGACGTAGGAGGAGACGGACACAGATGTCGACACAGCCATACTCTCCGTGCAAATCTACAAGCCCGTCAGTTTCACAATTTCATCGTCTTCATTAGCAGTGGTTCGGGGTCCAGAGCTAGTGCAAGGTGGCTGCATCCAGCACTCAGGTGCATCATCTCATGCAATCAGGGCTGTGTAAGCTGTGCGCGGAGGCAAGCGGATGAGGAGGAGGTATTCCTAGACACGACGTTACCAACGTCACCTTCGCCTTGAAATAGGTTGGCACGAAATTGAGGCTGAGGAGGAAGATGAGGAAGATCAGTTTGCTAGTGCCATGCCCCTCGCTCCAGAGGCTTGGGAATCAATGCTCCATCTCTCACATGATGCTTGGATCACCATTTCCCTCCAACATGAAACCTCGCATTAAAGGCCATCAAAATAACAACAGTTACTGGTGAGGGCACCCTCCTGATCCCCGGTACAAAACAAAACTAACTCAGCAATTCTTTCCTTCCACCGCACCCCAAATAGAGATAAAGATCCAGGAATGGAGACCTTGCTGATTGCGATCGACTGGAGACATCTGTTGGCGTCTGCTTCAGCTTCCTCTAACAAAAAAAAACCAAAATTACGTGGAACAACATCAGCACGGTTGACAGCAGTAGAGTGCCAAAGTACCCAGCAGCAGCACAGCAGCAAGGTGGCAAGCCTAATGGTGACCTCTGGCAATCTTTATTTACCACCCCTCACCAACGCATGCAATGCAGGCACACATCCAACACACAAGACCCCTCAAGCTTAAGATCATGTGCACGACCTATCTCGGCACACACCGATGTTTTTTGTATTGTTCCGGACACAATAACTTCAGGTAACCAAAAATGGACGAATGGCCAGATTCACTCTGCCAGGCTGACGCCAAAGAGTGGTGTTTTCCTGCCACAGCCAGCGTCATATTGAGCGGACCTTCAGCACAGGCTGAGTGTCATACAGACAAACGTACATCCGCTTTCATAGATAATGTGGATCTTTGGACTTTCATCATAATGAAAAAGCGCATGGATCTCTGATGATTGTTGTGGCCCCCAATTGCTGAGGTCACCGATTATTTGCCGTCTAACTTCAGCATTCCTTTCACATTCTTACTCTTCCAAACAGAAATACGTTCCCCCTGCTTGAAAACTTTTTTTTTAAATGATCACTTCTTACTAAAATTTTTTTTATTCCCCTTTTTCCCAACAGTTCTTTTTGGCTGGTTTTGCTTGGGGAGACGTAAAAAACACAAGGTTTCATGACAACACCGTATTCCATGTACTCATTTACTTTAAATTTTTCCCGATTGTAAATGGTTTTGAGGTCATTTGCTGTGAGATCACAAAAAATTTAGGTCCTTTGGAAAAAGAAATGTGGCTTTTAATGGCATTTTCCCTCACAATTTTAAAAAGGGGGCTGAGAAGTAAATTTTTAAAATTGTTTGGGGGTCATGTTTGCTGTGAGATACAGCAAAAACATGGTCCTTTGGAACAAAATGGGTTTAAGTCATTTTCCCCCTCAAAATTTTTAATAGGGGCTGAGAAGTCATTTTTAAATTTTTTGGGTCTTTTTTTTCTGGAGATCAGCAAAATCATGGTCCTTTGGAACAAAAATGGGGGCTTTTTAAAAACAGTTTATTGATAGACATGTACAGTTTTATAAAATCATATAATCAAAAGAGTAATTCGAAAGGGTTAACAAAGGATGGTAAACATTCATTCATAGGTACAAATCATACATTTCAAGAGCATTAGAAGCAGAAAAAGAAAACAGAAACAACTAACCGGGGTTATTTTAAGCAAATTTTGGGAGAAAAACTTTAAATCAAAAATAAAAGGTTTAAAAAACCTTCAGGGAAAATACCGGAGGAAACCCAAAGTATCCCATAGGGGCGTTTTTTGTGAGAGTAAAAGGGGATCAATCAACCTTAGTTCAAGGGCGCAGCAAAATTTAACGGGGGAACCCTCCGAATAAAAAGGGGGCCTTAGGGCCCTTTTCCAGTGTAGCTATAGCTGTTCTAGGGCAATTAATATGTAAAAGAAATTTTCGTGAACAGGGGGTACTCGTAAAATTTATTCAAGAGTGCTAATTCGGGGAAAGCTAAAAGGACCCAATTTACTTCCTTAATAAGGGGCCAATGCGCTTCCAAAACTTTTAATTTTTGGGACAACCCCCCCAGACAGAATCATGGTTCCTTGCTGCCCGCATTTTTTCCAAAAAAAATTTGGGAAGAGCCCGGGACAATGGCTTCTGGTATGGTAAGACCACCTAAGTTGAATCTTGTGCAGGGTTTCTTATAGGGCACATTGGAAAACCTTGGGGGATAGGTGTGCCGGGTTCCATTCTCTAGGGAAAAAAAGGTCGGGTTTAGTTCTCCCTCCCATTGGTCAGGTAAGAATTTCCCTTGATCTTCCCCAAAGAACATGTTATAAAGAAGGGAGCCCTTTCTCAAAACCCTTTTTCTTTTTAAATATGAATTTTGGAAATCTAGAGAGAATATTGGGGGGCCAACGAATAGATTGTATCACATGCTAAGTGGAGATCCCGAAAGAACATTGAGGTAGGAGATTGTAATTTTTTTGGCCGGGTCTTCAAAGGTTTTTGTTCCGGGTCTCATAAAGTTCTCAATTGATATTATATTGTTTTCACCCAAGCATGAAACGAAAGGGTTTGGGGAGTTCCAACAACGTAAGGAAATCGAGAGAATTTTCCCCTTTTGAAAATTTAAACCAATTTTTTGGGAAACTACATAAGAACCATGCTTTGAAGAGATGTTAAGATCTTAATAAACAGTTGGGGGGGGGACCTACTATTAAGACATTCAGATGTAATTTACTGGTTTGGGGAGTGAAAAGAGGGGGTTTCAATATTGTCCCAGATTATCTTCAGATTGGTGCCACAGAAAAAGGCCCTCCAGAAAAATTCTGAGTTGTGGCAGCCCAAATTAGGAACCTAGGCCCCCTTTTTTTTATGACAAAAAGTATAGCGGTCTTTCTTAAATTCTAGCCTGCGGCCATTCCAAATGAATTTTGCAAGAAAATTTTGAATTTAAATTATCGTAGGGGAAGGAAGTAAATAGGGGATAGCCCTCAAACATAAATAAATTTGGGAACAAAACATTTTCACAACATTAATTCTGGCAGTCCTTACAAATTGAAGGAAGTAAACTTTGATTTTCCGATCTAATAAACTATATAAATGTTGAATTTCTTTAATAGTTAGAAGGGGGGTAGAAGACTTAAAGCCTAAATAGCCCAACATGTCGCTCTGCCATATTAAATCCAAAGACCCCCTAGTTAAGTTTTGAGCACACATTGTTCACGGGAAACAGAAAAATTTTAGATCTATTTAATTTATAAAAGGAGAGTAAAAAGAATTTAGAAGTTTTAAGAATTTTCTTCAGGGGAAAGGAAGGGTCGGGGGTCCATAAGCATCACACACAGCTAAAAGCTTATTTTTATATAACTTTATTAATTCTAGCCTGATATAAGGGGGTTGCTCAATTGTTCACTAGGGGCCCATCTAACAAAAAAAATCAGGGGGAAAGAGGGCACCCCGACGCGTGCCTTTTTGAAAAAACGAAAGGGGAAGAAAAAATGGGGAATGAGGCCCTTGGCTAAAAGGCGGGGAGTAGAGGGACTTTATACCTCCAAGAAAAACCGAAAAGAAATTTTATCAAGACAGAGCGAATGAAAACCCCGTTAACCCATCAAAGGTTTTTCGCACGAGGACAAAAAAACCACATCTGAACGGAAGACCAGCAAACTGTACAAGATCTAATAGGCCCGGGAGCGTCTTAGCCTGCCTCCCGGGAAAAGCCCCTTGATCTTTATGATCAGGGGTGTACTAATGAATTAAGGCGGGTGGAAAAAAGGGTTTTCGTATATTTTAAATCTAATTTAAAAAGGGGAAAAGGTCTATATTAGAAAGGTTTTTTCTGGAGCTTTCCCAGGTTTTGGGGTTCTAGTTTAAAAACCCAAGGAGTTCCTTTAATGGTTGTTTTCTTAAAACTATCCCCTTTTCAAATGATTTTAAATGTGGGGAAAGAAGGTCTTTAGAAGAGTTGGTAGTATCATTTAAAAAGGGCCCTCAGACCAGGGGCTTTTTTTGTTTTACTATACCGTATTGCTTTCGACTTCGGCTAGTGAAAAGGGACTATTCAATTTGGCTACTTGGGCACTAGATAGTACTGGGAGATTAACAAATTTTTAAAAAAAGATTAAGTGCTCTTTAGGGGTGGGAGGAGATGTTCCTCTTTGGGGAGGTTTAAAGAGAATTTGAGATATCAACGAAGTAATTTAAATTTTATTGGGGTTATTTTTTTTACCACCATTGGATGAAAAAGGGGTGAGTGATTCTGGTTTTTTGGGGTGAACCTTTTCCCCTCGCTTTGCCAACAGTTTTTGCTTGGCCTGTCCCCCTTTTTAGATAACTTTGCCATTTCATTTTGGGCCCGGTGAACCATATTTGTAAAGATACATGTTCTTAATTATTCCTCAAATCTCTAGAGAGTCTTTTTTTGAGGGGGTGGACAATTTAAATCTTTGTCTTGTTTCTCAATATCAGACAATAACCACAGAGGCTTGTTGGCGTTTCCTTTTTTCTCTACTGCTACTTGGGAAAAAAACCTCTAATAAAGGCTTTATGGGCAAACCACAGGGGAAATACTAAGGAAAACAGAAAATGTTTTTTAAAAAAAATTTTTTAAACCAATGCAATATATGACTATCTCCTGTTTTTTTTAAAAAAAAATTATTGAGGGGCCCAAAATGAAAATATTTGGGGGTCGAATTTTGGATTTTAGGGACATTTTAACAGGGGGATGGTCGACCATGGAATATCCAAAATCTGATGATAAGAGCTCATTAAGAACATTTTATCAGTAAAAAGAATCGATTTTAGAGTTACATTTTTTGGGGCAAAAAAAGAATGTATAATCTCTCTCCGTGTATGGAAAACCTCCGATGTCATAAGGTCCTTCCTCATAAAAATATTAAAAACCCTTTGCAAGGTTGTTCGAAGCCAACCTATCCAATTTTGCACAAACAAATGAATTAAAATCTCCTCCGAGGATCAACCCCCCTCTTCTAATGCTCTTTTTCCCTTTGTAACAAAATTTCTTAATAAAAGGGAATTTTTTTCTCATTTGGAGCATAAATTATGTAGGGAAGGGTTTGGAGTTAATTAGCAGACAATAATAACATGCGACCCTTCTGGGTCAGTAAAATTGTAAAAGAGAAATGAAATAGAATGCTTTTTTAGAATTGCTACACCACTCTTTTTTTTGGAGAGTGAGCTTGGAAAATGAAGGGAAATTTTTTTTGTTTCAATCTATTTTATCTTTTGAAATGAGATTGGTTTTTGCAAGCAAATAAAAACGCTTTGATTTAATACATCTCTCCAAAGCAAAGAGCGTTTTAAGGGGGAATTTAATCCCTTAACATTTTATTAAAAGTTTTTTTAGACATATTAAGTAGGGAACACCAGTGACTAACATGACATTGTTATTCAAAAACACCTAAAAAAAAGGGTTACAACAAGTAAAGATAGAATTTATCCCCATTAACAAGAACCAAAACAAGAACACGCAATAAAAATCATTGCAAGAAACAAATTTTTCCTAAAAAGGGAAAAAAAAACGGGCAAATCCGCTTGAAACCCAAAAAGGAAGGGAAAATTCAGAAAAAAAAGAAAAAAAATTTTTCTAAAAGAGTGAAGCATGAGATTCCCCTCAGGAGCACATGGGAGCACAAAACCAAAGGATACTGAAAGGGCAATCAGTCCAAAATCTTGCTACGTGGAAGGTTTTGTCGGGAAAACAAGGGGGGGCACTCTGGATGTGCGTGCTTCTTACGGACAGGGGCTGGATTCTTTAGGGAAATCAACTCCACTTTTTTTAAAAAAGAGCAGGCCCCTTTTTGGGGAGCTACAAATGAATTGGTACCACTCTAACAACGATAACTTTACTGGAAAACCCCCTCTTAGTGAATTCTCTTTTCCCCCTAAAGCTTGGTGTAAGGCGGGAAAACCCCGTCTTTTTGAGCATGGTAGCTGCTGAAAGGTCAGGGAAAAGGGAAATTGTCTGGAAGCGTTCTGGTAATTTATCACTTTGGCGGAGAGCTCTCAAGAAGTTTTCTTTTGTGTTATAAAAATGGATCCGAGCAATAGTGTCCCTCGGGACTTGCTGTGGTACATTTTTCGGTTTTGGATCCAAATGTATCCGGTCTATTGTCAGCTCCTGTTGATTTACACCCGGCAGTACTAGAGCCATAAGGTCTGTTAGGTAAGTATTTAGTGCGTCAGGGTAACAAAATTCTGGTGATGCCACGGACTCTGACATTGTTGCGGCGAGACCATCTTCTAATCTGAGACTTTGGCTGAAAGACGCTGCACCTCTTCTTCCGTACACTATTGGCGTCGATTAAGGCATTATGAGAGGCAGCAAACTCTGACATCTTAGTCTCATCGTGCTAAGTTCATGATGCAAGAGACTGAATATCTTGTCTCAATTCTTCCATCATTTGCTTCAGGTCAGATTGTATAGAAGTGCGGAAAGTGGAGAAGAGTTGATGAAGCGATGCAACGGTGAGAGGTTGAGAGTAGTGTTGAGGGATTGCGTTGGCTATCGAGATCGATCGATAGTCGATAGTCGGCCGCTATCGATAAGGTTTTTCGATAGTGAGCGTCGATTATGAGCGATGACCATTAAAGTCTATGGGAGAGCAACAACACCTTCATTATTACACCCAAACAAGGCTGGAGAAGCTGAAATTAACATCCACAACAGTCAAATGGATACGTGCTACATCTTAGGCAACACACTTAGGTTATAAAAGTCACAGAAAAAAAGTCACAGACCATTCACTATCCCTGTCTTGTACCACAGCCTGACCTTAAACCTGCATCACCCACAAATTAAAAAGTGCCAGAAGGCAGTATGATTTGAACCATTATGTTACTTGAACTTGACATTGAATATCCCTGTCCTGGAACGCAGCATGAGCCCCAAACCTGCATGACCCCCAGATTTAAAAAGTGCCGCAAAAAGGAGTCTTTCAACCACCATTTTAGTTTCACTGGACATTGACTATACCTGTCCTGGACCGCAGAATGACCATTAAACCTGTCTGACCCCCAGATTAAAAAGTGCCGGGAAAAGGAGTCTGTTATGTCTGTATCTGTTATATTTTCGTATAATACACGGTATTTTTTGCACCTTTCAATTCACCTGTGGTGACTATAGAATTGCTGTTTTAAGATTTACGTAGATGCTGCGTTAATGAACAATGCTGGGTGTGCAAAAGTCAAAAAACACGTAACTGTTATGTTTTGGTATAATAAACGATATTTTTTGCACCTTTCAATTCACCTGTGGTGAATATAGAATTGCTGTTTTAAGATTTACGTAGATGCTGCGTCAATGAACAATGCTGGGTGTGCAAAAGTCAAAAAACACGTAACTGTTATGTTTTGATATAATAAACGGTATTTTTTGCACCTTTCAATTCACCTGTGGTGAATATAGAATTGCTGTTTTAAGATTTACGTAGATGCTGCGTCAATGAACAATGCTGGGTGCGCAAAAGTCAAAAAACACGTAACTGTTATGTTTTGGTATAATAAACGGTATTTTTTGCCCCTTTCAATTCACCTGTGGTGAATATAGAATTGCTGTTTTAAGATTTACGTAGATGCTGCGTCAATGAACAATGCTGGGTGTGCAAAAGTCAAAAAACACGTAACTGTTATGTTTTGGTATAATAAACAATATTTTTTGCACCTTTCAATTCACCTGTGGTGAATATAGAATTGCTGTTTTAAGATTTACGTAGATGCTGCGTCAATGAACAATGCTGGGTGCGCAAAAGTCAAAAAACACGTAACTGTGATGTTTTCGTACGATACACGGTATTTTTGGCAACAAACAACCTGTGCTGACTACAAGATTGCTGGATTGTAATTTAACTGCAAGGTGGATATATCAACAGTCACAGGTGTAATGAGTAAAATTGAAAATGAACACCTATCTGAAATGTATACTGATAATAAAAGTGGAGTTTTGCAGCTAACAAAGAGACCTGCAGTTACTAGAAATGATGTGTATCCAATATAAGTTCAGGCTGCCCAATATCCAGGAAATATTTCAATAGCAAACTGTTAATAATAAAGATATTCCACTACAATGTCTACACTAAGTCTTGGTGAACTTTATCCAGTGTTCTTTATAGATAGAGCTTGTCTGTGTTCGCCCGCGCTCCCCCCCCCCCCCCGCTCCCACCGCCGTGAATTTACAGCGGTAGATGCTGCTTTAAAATTCTCTAGCTAACTACATAAAATCTTCAAATCTCTAATCTAACTAAATTGGAAGGATCACAACTAATAGTAGAGGTTTCTCTGTGCAGAAATAGACTAATTTCGCTGAGCTGTTTGGCCACAGGCAGAGCACAGGTCCTATCCCTATGAGACGCTGAGAGACACTGAGGCTGAAACAGGAAACGCTGTTCTATGTAAAACGAGGTCATGTGATTTTTCCAGCCAATCGCAACCATACACATCCCAGTCATGACGTCGCACACACATCTCACCCTGCTCCATTCTGTAATCTGATTTGCTGGCCGCCAAAATTACAGGAAGCGCCGAAAAAGGCGCGATCTTAATAGATGATGCACAGATTTTAACCTTAATTATCTCATGATCTGGAAATTTCGATCACCATAAAAACCTTGCCGATTTCAACTTTGTCGATAAAAATCGCTCAACACTAGTTGGGAGTCCAAAGTATCCTGCTGATCTAGGTCCACTGATTCTGCTCTTGAAGAAGGAGTGGGAGAGGATGGGGGAGGGAAATGTGGCCCCCTTCTAGACGAAGAGCGGGTCTGTGATGATGAAGAAAAGAATTCTGGCAACTTAGTTGGCTTAGTCTTTGGATTTTTCTTTGTAGTGCCTCCCATTTCTGGAACGTGAGATTTGAAAGACTGCGACAGGGCTGTAAGAAGTTGGATATTAAGATATAAAGCTGTAATGTAGAAGGAGGGTTTTTTGTTGTTGTTTTCTTTTTCCTCCTGTTCTCCTTAATTTATCAGGTAGTGATAGTATGAAGCTGCTTCTAAATAAGCAGCAGAAAAAAGGATACTTCTGGACAGTGATTGTAAACAGTCTCTACATGCAGGTAAAGTCTCTAGAGGAGAGTGAAAGAGCAGTGTGAGTGAGTTCAGGAGAAATGTGACTTCTATGTGGTATTTCTCCCTCACAATTTTTAACAGTGGCTGAGAAGTCATTTTTATAATTTTTTGGGTCAAGCTGCTTTGAAATGCAGCAATACTACAGGTCCTATTATAAAAAAAATGTTGTTTCTAACAGACATTTGTTCTTCACAATTGTCCAAAGTGGCTCAAGGGTCATGCTTTGAATTTTTGGGGGCATTTTGCTGTGACATGCAGATATACTACAGGTCCTATTATAAAAAAAAAATGTTGTTTCTAACAGACATTTGTTCTTAACAATTGTCCAAAGTGGCTCAAGGGTCATGCTCTGAATTTTTGTGGTATTTTGCTGTGACATGCAGCTATACTACAGGTCCTATTATAAAAAAATGTTGTTTCTAACAGACATTTGTTCTTCACAATTGTCAAGAGTGGCTCAAGGGTGATGGTGCTGTCAGAAACAGGAATAGGTAGGACACTGTTAATGGACACATATTGCAAAATGACTTGTTTTTGCAAGATCTTTAACATAGCTATCAATCCCTGTATTGAGACAACCCATTTAATACAATTAAAAAAAGAGAAACAAAGACATGGTGGGATTCCATCCTATTTTAAAAATGTGTTTTCTAGAATTAAACTACAAAAAAAAACTTGCATGTACAAAATATCTGGTAAAAAAAATTCCTCTGAATTGTACAAGGGAGGTACAGGAAAACTTGACCAAATGTAGGTTATTCAGAGGAAATAGAGTATGGAGCATGGACAGAGAACAAAGTACACAGACAATTTCCTCCAGCACGTTGAGTAAAATGAGAAAAAGAATGCCAAGAAAAAGGGCACCTGGGTGGAACAGGAGCGTTAACCACCAGTATTTCCAAGTGAAGCTCAATTGGTCCGCACTCATACTGAGGGGCAAGCGCTACCCAGGACAAGGACAATATATGTCCAGTGAAACTAAAATGGTGGTTGAAAGACTCCTTTTTCCGGCACTATTTTAATCTGGGGTCATGCAGGTTTGGGGCTCATGCTGTGGCCCAGGACAGGGATAGTCAATGTCCAGTGAAACTAAAATGGTGGTTGAAAGACTCCTTTTTCCTTCACTTTTTAAATCTGGGGGTCATGCAGGTTTGGGGCTCATGCTGCGTTCCAGGACAGGGATATTCAATGTCCAGTTCAAGTAAAATGATGGTTCAAATCATACTGCCTTCTGACACTTTTTAATTTGTGGGTCATGCAGGTTTAAGGCTCATGCTGTGGTGCAAGACAGGGATAGTGAACGGTGTGTGATTTTTTTTCTGTGGCTTTTATAACCTAAGTGTGTTGCCTAAGAAGAAGCACGTATCCATTTGACTGTTGTGGATGTTAATTCCAGCTTTTCCAGCCCTGTTTGGGTGTAAGAATGAAGATGTTGTTGTTCTCCCATAGACTTTAATGGTCATCGGCGATCATCTATCATCGACCATGGAATATCTTGTCAATGATGGTCGACTATCGACCATCGACCGATGTCGATGGCCAATGTAATCGCTCAACACTTCTCAAGATCATTTACTTTCCACTGTCTTTTAAACTCCCTCCAAACCAAAGTCTTATTGTATACCCCTGATCGTATCCCCCACATTGAAAGTCTTAGGAGTCATGTCCAAAGGGATATAGCTCTGAAGGCTGTCCTGAACAAAGCAAGACCCTTTTTAACATGATCTTCCAGGCTTCACACAGAGCTATCTCCTGTGTTACCAGACACACGGAACTATTGAGCTCTCTGCATCAAACAGCTGGTGTAGAACTACAGAACACAAAAAAAAAATCAATGAAAGTAAAGCAAAAAAGTGATTATCTTTGAGAGATGTTGCTTATAAAATATTTTGGTTTTCACTGAACAAACCTATTAAAGAGGTTTCCCAGCTTGAAGTACAAAAAAGGGTCTTCAGCACTTTAATAACAGAAAAAAAATTGATACTAACCTTTCTTATCATCGTTGTTCCAGCGCTATAGCTTTTGGTGGTGCCTCTTGGACTCTGCTTACATTACATGTGAAGCTAGCAGCCTTTCAGCAGCTTCAATGGTCATATGCCATTCCTTAGACCCAGGGCCGCCATAAAGGCAGTACAGGGGGTACTCCTGTATGGAGCCTAGTGAAATTAGGGAGCCTGCTGCAAGTAGGCCCTATTATTTATCAGTATAGACTGGCTTCATTGCTCAGGGGGCCGGCACGGCGCTGCTAAGAGGAAGAGGGAGATGGAGCCTGCCCAGTACTGCAGAGAGGGGGCCCGCTCTCCTGGTCACAGGCGCTGTGTGCACTCATATCACATAAGTCTTTTCCATTGTGACCAGAGCCTGGCCCTCCTCTCTCTGTCTGTGAACGGGATGACTAAATCAGTGAGGCCCTGCCGCGAGGGCAGGACTTCACTGATTCAAATTGTCCTACATCCCACCATTGGTCAGTACACAGCATGGTGCGGACAGAGAGAGGTGGACCCAGCTCAGTTAAAATGCAGGAGATGTAAGTATAAACAGCATATATGTTAAGCTGTAACCGAGAGCACGGACCTCCTCTCTGCAGCTCCCCTCTCCTCTCCCCAGCCCTGTATCCTGTGGGGGCCCCCAGCTAGCCCAGCCTGCAGCCCGTGGGGGGCTCCCAGCCAGCCCAGCCCTGTAGCCCATGGGGGTCCGCCAGTCAGCCCAGCCCTGTAGCCCGTGGGGGGGCCCCCAGCCCGTCCAGCCCTATAGCCCATGGGAGCCCTGAGCCATATGTGTGGAGGCCCCTTCCTCTCCGTAGCTGTGTGTGTGTGGAAGGCCCCCCCACACACAAGACTGGGGGGAGGAGGGAACCCTCACACACATAGCTGTGGGTTCCAAGGGCCCTAAGCTAAGTACACGGGCCCTAAGCTACAGGAGGACCCTAAGCTACCTATGGGGGCCTTAAGCTACCTAGCCTACACGGAGCCCCAAGCTACCTACACAGGGTCCCAATCTACCTAGCTACCGCCTGGGGGCCCCAAGATACCTAGCCACTGCCCAAGGGGCCCCTAATCTGCCTGCCTACCTACTGGGGGGCCCATAATTACCATGGGGTAATTATTACCATTTGGGCCACTATTGATGGGAGTTTATACATGGGGGCACTCAGTTGGGAAAATGATAAAAAAAGTGAGGAGTCTCAGGTGTTTGTGTTGCAAATTCTGCAGGGACAAGTGGTGGACAGGAGAAGTCATTATAGTGGTCTGGTCCGAATGAAGAAGAAAAGGGAAAGTGAATTACTCCTCAAACAAGACGTCACTTGTGAGGCCCTAAATGTAGGTAAATTGTTTGCAAAGCACCTATGTACCTGGTATCTACCAATATAGGGTCACTGTATGGAGGAAATATTAGTCTTGGTGTAATGGTTTATATTTAGTAACTGTATGGCGGTATTATTCAGTATTTTTATGGTGGAGATATGTGGTGATGATGTGGTGGAATTAATAGGTACTTGTAAATTGTTGTTGTTTTGTCATATTGGTCTTGGTATGATGGTTTAGTCAATAACATTATGGTGGTGCTAGTCAATATATGCTACTGATAGGCTCAGGCACCACCTTTACCCTGGTCTGGCTGTTCTTCTGCAGGTCATACATACAGGCACACAGTGTAGAGCCAATACCACAAGTCTGGCTCAGGCACCACCTTTACCCTGGTCTGGCTGTTGTTCTGCAGGTCATACAAACCGGGCAGTGTAGAGCCAATACCACAAGTCTGGCTCAGGCACCACTTTTACCCTGGTCAGGCTGTTCTCCTGCAGGTCATACATACAGGGCAGTGTAGAGCCAATACCACAAGTCTGGCTCAGGCACCACCTTTACCCTGGTCTGACTATTCTAACTGTACTGCGCCTATGTTTGGCATCAAAGATTCCCAAATGTGTCTAATTATTTGAATGTGATGTAACATGCCCCCAGAACATCCCTAATCTTTGGCGCTTTAAAAATCTTTTTGACGCCAGATAACTGGCGCAGCTTTGTTCAGACATGTCGCCCTTGCTGTCTCGTAATTGGTATTCAGTCTTGAGATTTGATGTCCCCACTCTCTGTGACCCAGATTCCTAAGGTCTGATAGTAGCCGCACATCCCTGGGATAGATTCTGTCCCGTGTTCAGTGTGTCAAACATTGTCCTAAATTTGTATTCTCATATTCTCCTGTCTCTTTGGGATTTGAAATTGCCTTTTCATATAACCAATTGTACGGTTTGTTCACTGTGGACTGAGCAACAGAAATGTTTAGCCACAGGTACTGTAAATGTATCTTTTTGTTCTTAAAGGGGTTTTCTAATTGAAGACTTTTTCTAAATATATTGCTATGTTAATTTTACTTTAGTCATGAGATATTTTTTGTGCTCTTAGTGCACACAAGTTTCTATGTCTATCTGCATACCAGACCGTAACACTGTTATCTGATTTGATGAGAAAGCAGGGAGTGATGTCAAACCATTGATGGACAGAGCTCACTTCCTCACTCTGGAAAAAAATAAACTATCTCTAACAAGATTAGCTTCTGTTTAGAGATAAGCCATTGTATTCAGTTCTCACAGCACATATAGCTTTTTCTTAGTGAAGATTAGCTCTCATGTACTTGTCAGGGTAACGGCTCAGATAGAAGCTGAATATGCTAATCACTGCTATTGAACCACTCACAGCCTGAGGAGACAGATTGAGTCAAAATTGCTTGTGACTCAGTGAAACAGCCTAGTGAGAAAACTGTGTTAATAATTGTGTGGCATTGGAAATCATCCTTGCTTTAAGTTTCTGATCTGTTTCTCCAACATACAGACTCCCAATAGCACATTTAGGGGGACATGTATGAAAACTGTCTTGGTCTAAGACTTTCTTTGTTGCCCATAGCAACCAATCAGAGTGCCTGTTTCATTCTTTCAGAGCACTAGATGAAATGTAAAGGGAACTCTGATTGATTTCTATGGGCAACAAAGAAAGTCTTAGACCAAGACAGTTTATATACACGTGGCCCTTAGTGTTCATAAACAAGACCACAACATTAGAAGTAGACAGGGACATCTTAACAGCATTATGGGCCCCTGGGCAGAGCTGTACACTGGGCCCTCAAACCAACACAACCACTCATAGGTATAACCTACAACACCGCCATATAAAGACCACAGAGTGTTCAGACACCAGCTCAGGTCACCACCACATGACAGTGACTACAGGAGGGGTCCACAACTCTAGTCCTCAAGACCCACTGACAGGTCATGTTTTCTGGCTTTCCTTAGTATTACACAGGTGATTTAATTATTGTTAGTGCATTCTGTGGGATATCCTGAAAACTTGACCTGTTGGTGGGCCTTGAGGACTGGAGTAGGTGCAATTAGATATACTGCCGCATGTAGGTAAAAGTAGGTATACTACCCCCTGTATATATAACCTCCTGTAGGTAGATACAGTATATAGGCCCCTGTAGGTAAAATGCTCCCTGTAGATAGACCCCTGTAGGTGATAGTTCCCCTGTAGGTTATGGCCCCATGTAGCTGATAGGTCCCCTGTAGATGATATGCGCCCGGTAGATAATAACCCCCTGTAGAATATAGCCCCCTTGTATTTTATAGCCCCCCTGTAGGTTAATATGCCACCTGTAGTTTATAGCCTCCTGTAGGTAATATGCCCCTTGAAGTTTATAGCTCCCTGTAGGTAATATGTGGCCCCCTCTGAAAAAAAAAAAAAAAAAAGTACTCACCTCTCCATGCTCCCTGCCGGGGACCTCACTCCATGAGTTGGTTTCTGGCGTGAGCAGCACCTATGCCCTTACAATACTCCTGGGAATTCCTAGGCCAGAAATCCAAGGGATGGCATCACTTCCTGCGCCACTTAAAGATGCAGTGGGTCCAGGCCTGCACACCGACGTGTCACCTGGACCCATCGCAAGGGCAGAGTCATGCCACTGGACAGGGTAGGCAACTGCTTTGGAGAGCCCCCTGTGCACGTGGAGCCCCCAGGCAACCGCCTACCCTGCCAAAGGAAAATGATGGTCCTGGATGTAGAACATGTGTATATCCCAGGGACAAAAGAAAACTGTATAGCTCTGGTAGTGCCCTGTCAGAAGTTTAGCATATTTATAATTCCAGTTCCCAGCAGACTTACAGGTAAAACACTGCTAGGCAGCAACTTTCTTGGGTTCATACTAGATTTCAATCTGTCCTTCATTCCCTATATTCAATACCTTGCCTGCTCTTGTCATCTGCACCTCAAAAACATCTCAAGAGTCTGACCTTTTCTTACTGCCTTTATACTTTCTCATCTCAACTATTGTAACTCCTTGCTTATCGGTCTCCCCTCTGTAAGCTCTCCCCTCTCCAATCTATCCTGAATGCAGCAGCCAGGCTCATTTTTCTTTCCAGCCGCTATACTGATGCCTCTACCCAGTGTCAGTCACTGCAGTAGTTGCCCATTCAGTACAGAATACAGTTTAAACTAACTATTCTCACCCATAACCCTCTCCATAGTGCTGCACATCTCTGTCTACCACCCTACCTGGTACTCTACATTCTACTGATGATCTTACATTAAATCTCTCCATTATCTACACCTTCTACTCCCACCTACAAGAAATTGCACATTCTGTTCTGGTTCTCTGAAATGTGCTAGCCCATACAATCAGGCTAAATTACAACACTAATAGTTTTAAAAGATATCTAGGAACATGGCTGTCTAATCTATTGGGCATACCAGGCATTTGACTAAGGCCCCACTAACATAGAGGTACCCAGGGAGCTGCTATAGTGGTACAGTGGTATAATTTGGTAACTATGGTATTAAACATTGCAATTGTCTTACAGCTATCGATAGATGGACAGATAGATAGTCCTTATCCCCAACAGCAATATATATATATCTATATATATTGATATTATATATATAGATAGATAGATATGGGATAGATAGATAGATAGATAGACAGTTATTGGGGGATAGGGACTATCTATCTATCTATCTATCTATCTATCTATCTATCTATCTATCTATCTATCTATCTATCGCACGGTGGTGTGGTCTGGTGTGATGTCACATGCTTGGACAGGGCCCAGTGCACAAATTTCCCTGAGGACCCATAATGCTATTAAGACAGCCCTTCCTGAGAATTTATCTTCTCAGATAGGCCTACCAAAATCCCTAATTGCTAACCAGCTCCTTCAGTCACACACATTCCTGACACTCTACCCACTTAAATACTCAGAGGCCAGAGGCACTTATCTGAATATAGAAGATCTTGCCAGCAGGGCCCTCTCACCTCTTGTTTGATCTGTTAGTTGCTTTGTTACTGCATAGTGTTTCGCCTTGTCTGCACTTATACCCTCTGCATTGTAAAGTGCTGCGGAATATGTTGGCACGTTATAAATTAAGATTCAAAATTTAAGAGTTCTTGGAGATCAGGAAAATATATTTTGCTGTGGGATTCTAAAATGAAGCATAAGGCTATGTTCACACGACGTACTGCGGCGCATTTAGTACACACCGCAGTATATTGTGTCTTTCGGGAGCTTGCGCTGATACATGCGCACTCCCGTAGCGCGTAGGGTCCGGCACCCAGCCAGCCCCATTGACATTCATTACTCGCGGCACGTATTCTCCACAAGTAATTGACATGTCACTTATCTCCCTGCGCGTACAATACGATTGTACGAGCGGGGAGAGGAGGCGTAATCCATAGTTCTCTATGAGAACTATGGATTACCGTAATTTTGCCGCGCATCTCGCCCGTATTAGAGCGCAAATATGCGGCAAAATGTGCGCCCAAATTACCCCGTGTGAATATACCCTAAGACTGTCTAGATGCGGTTCAGCTCAGTGTATATGTACATATTTTGCAAATTTGAATTTGTGGTTTAATGTATATATGATATTACTGATACTGCAAGAAAGTAGAGAAGCCTAGCAACAGGATTTTGTGAAGTCCTATAAATAAAAGTATTGTTTTACCAATTAAGTACATTTTTCAGAACATGGTCAGTAATGTTTTGTCTATAAAATGAAGCTAACTAACATTTCATTGTTTTAAGTATGTAAGGAGGATAAGGTTTTGCCTATAAAAAGAGAATCCTGGTGATCGTGCTCAAAGAGAGTTTGTAAAGGCTACTTAATGGCTGTCTTCTGTTTTCACCAAAGAATAACTGGAATACCCAATGTAATTGGAGATTGAAGGTTATTTTTTTTTAAAGTATCATTTAAAAAATGTAGAAATTTTTTGTTATCAAACATGGAAGGATTAATGTAGAGTTCTCATAAAATTTCTGTAGTGAGAATATATGTATGCATATTCATAAAAAAGCATAGATTTGTGTATATATATACATATATATATATATAATATATATATTATATATATATATTATATATATATATATATATATATATATATATATATATATATATTTTAGACTTACACATAAACATGCAAATGTACCATAGTATCTATAAAATGTATCTTAATTTCTGCCTGATATGTCTGCAAAAATAATAAAATTACTTGATGGTTATTGGGTTTCAGGCATCACCATCACTATATCAGAAATTACAAATAGTTGTCTAAAGAGGGCGCCACATGATTGAATATGTACTGGATGTGATTCAATGTGACATTTAAATTATTTTGGTTGCAAGTCATATGAACATATTGGGAATACATAAAATATATAAGACTGACTTTTTTACAGTCTGCTGTAATGAGCCCTGCGTCTGCAGGGATTTTGTTTGCTAATTTACTTGTTGCATGTCTATTCTCACACACAAGTAGAATATCGGGGCCATCCTCATACATTATTACTTATGCGAACAATACAAATATCAACTTTTACACGTCTGAATAAATGAACAAAACTGGAGAAGATACAATAACCTTTCTGTATATTGGAACATGTGTTATTTCCAGTTTTATAAAGTGCATATTCTCTGTATTTTCCGTTCATTTGAACATTGAGGTGCACATCTGGCTCGTCTGTATTCATAGACTGGGAAATAATTCAGGCTCAGTGAAAAGAAAACCAAGGACATTTAGAGTATGTCAATTTATGCTATTGTAGTTCCAGTATTAATGCACACATTCTGGTTCAATGACCATTTATGGAACAGGTGAAGTAGAATTTAAAATTCATGTAATTTTGTAAATTTTGTGCTCCTCATTGCTATTTTATACACTGTTTCATTGGTGCTAAATGGTCCAAAATCACAATTGTTTCCAATAGTCAAATATTTGTTGATAAGATTAACAGTGATTATTAACTAAAGTTAGCTTTCATCTGTGGATGAGCATGAAAACGAAAACTGCCAGGATTACCTCATAAGGTCGCGTCCCCACGGCACAGGACACATACCGGTGGGTTTATCCGGCCGGTATGGGTACTGTTTGCGGGCCGTGCCCATGGCTGCAAGGGGACGGCTTCTCTCCGCAATCAGCGCAGAAAAGTCCTCCCCCTTTGCATAGACATCTTCATATTCCGTCAAAAAAACAGACAGAAGAATGAACATGTTCTATGTTTCTCGGACCGCCGGTGGCCTGAAAAACCACCGGGTGGAAAACCCGTGCAGTGGGGACCGCTGCACAGGTGTTCCATAGCGGTCCATTTTAAAGTTTGTCAGCAAGTATGCAGACGGTTTTGAAAACCATCTGAAAAACCGTCTGCAAACCCGTGCTGTGGAGACAAGCCCTAATAATAGTCAAATGAAGTAAAGCACTGCTAGGCATTAGTAAAAGATTACTGGGATAACTATACATAGGCAAAAATCAGGTACAAAAGAAACAAAAGCCTTTAATTAATGAGCATCAAAATTAAAAAAAAAGTATTTTATGGCATATTCACAGGCATATCTCATAGAGGTCAATAGAGAGAACCAATTGAAACCTAAACAAGGCGGCCATAGTTGGCAGTGGCTAAGGGCCTTCTTTTTCCACATTTTGGCTGGGTCCCATACATCAGTACCAGCAGTACTACCCTCCATCTAAGAGACTTAGATAACAGTTCAGACACATTTTATTAGTAATAAATCCAGGAGTCCAGTTAATACCAAAGAGATCTCTAACTTTTACTCTATAGTTATTTTAGTGATGTCATTTTTACTTGTGTTCTTTTTGTACAATTAAAACAAAAACCTGTAACCTACCTGACCCAATTCCCAGAACGAGTAGCTGCTGCCTGCTATCTGGGGCCAGTGGCAAAATGCAGTAATGTCATCACATTGCTTGTACTGGGACATTGATGTCCTCAGCTGATGATGAGGTCTTAAAGGACATAGGACAATAGGAGCCTGTGGTTTACAATAGTTAGTGGCAGGGCAGAAAGCCAAAAGCTCTCTTTCCATCAAACCTTTTGTTTTTAACTGGATCCAGGTCCTCGGCATGGATACAGTTCAGGGCGGTGTGGTCTACCCCTTGACGCCTGATCATGGTTGCACCTTGATTGTTAACAGTGGCATAAGTAGAATTTGTAGGGCCCCATAGCAAACTGAATTTGCAACCACCATCTTTTGCCAAAAGACTCAAATAGCAACATAGAAGGTATAGTTAGTTTGACGGTATGAATAATAATGTCATATAGAAGAGGATAAAACCACCAATTTGTCATGTTCTGAAAAAGATATAATGTTCTTACACATGAGTAGGCCCCCTTAATCTCTGGGCACTATATCTGCTATGGCTATAGTTAAACCTATGATTGATAAAGGGGTTTTATCACCTAAAACATTGATGGCATATCACTAAAACATGAGATGTGGGTCAGAGTGGTTGCATTCAGAACTCTCATTGAAGTGAATAGAAAATAACCGCACACATGCAGCAACTTCCCCATTCTAAGCCATTCTCGGGATAGGTGTAAGTCCTAGAGGTTGGACCTGCACCTATCTCACATTGACAGCACTTCATATTAATATGCCATCAATGTATGTGATGATAAAACCTCTTTCAACTACTGTAAGAATGGACATACAGTTTGCTTGTTTTGCATGATTGGAGTATAGGATAACTCAATTCTTTTCTCAAGTGGGCACAAGATAACCCAGTCTAATACAGAAGAAAAAGATTATTGAAAATGAGTCATCCTGAGACTGTTTGTAAATTCTATGTTTACAACTACCATGTAAGAAAGTTTGGAGATAAAGTGTATTAAGGGTAACATTGAATTTATTAGAATTCTAGTTCAAAAGGTTAAAACCACCTGTTTTAGGATTTCCAAGGCACATCTCCCAGACTCATACAAAATGTAAATAGGAGCACAGATTACATCTGTTTACCTAAAGTTAAACTTTGGATTTTGTACAAGGCAGTGCAGAGGATTAGCAGTATTTACGTTGCCGTTTTCCAAAAAACA
>JAODAL010033688.1:0-45264 GCA_025379985.1 Phyllomedusa bahiana | reverse complement strand
TCCCTTAGAGTATCTCATAAAAGTGAGTACACCCTTCAGCTTGTATAACAGTGTAAGTTTGGTGTGCCAAAATAACTCAACACACAGGCATCAATGTCTAAACCGCCCCACTTACCTCACTCCCACCCCTACTACTGTTCTTACTAACTGTTTCATCTATCCCTCCCCTATACCCTACAGCGCCTCTGGTGATTTGTTCTCCCCATTTTTGCCCCTGTGATATTGTACCTATCTGTGTATCTTACTGCATATTAATATGTCCTTAATTATCATTTCAGATGTTTGCTTGATAAAGGCTAATTGCCGAAACGTCGCTATATGTTAAACATCTATTATCCTATGTAAAACATTTACTGAGTTTTTTTCTGGAACAATCTCTTAGATATAGATGACCCCTCCCCCCACCCTTTAATGTCACAATAAAAACCTTGTTTTGCCTTCAAAAACTCTTATTGGTGTGCAGTGGATCTTACTTACTACTTTAAACAATTTGTGACAGCCCATATGATGATGTCATGTCTTTGGAAGCTTCTAATTCTGGTTTATTGGCATCATCTGAGTTAATTAGAGACACAGCTGTGGATGTATTTTAAATAACACCAGAAACACACTGCTTCTGTGTGTAACATCATGGGAAAGTCTAAAGAAATCAGCCAATATATCAGGAAGAGAATTGTGGACTTGTACAAGTCTGGTTTATCCTTGGGTGTAACTTCCAGATACCTGAAGGTGCCTCGTTATCTGTACAATTATATGTAAGTACAAACAAGATGGGAATATCCAGCCATCATATCGCTCAGTAAGGAGATGGGTTCTGTGTCTCAGAGATGAACGTCCTCTCAACATGTGCATATCAACCCAATAACAAAAGAAAAAGACCTTATGAAGATCCTGGTGAAAGATGGCAAGATTGTTTCCACAGTTAAATGAGTACTATATCAACACGGACTGAAAGGCCGCTCTGCCAGAAAGAAGCCAATACTCCAAAAGAAAGATATAAAACCCAGATTAATGTTTGAAAATTCACACAGGAACAAAGACCTACATTTTTGGAGACATGCCCTGTGGTCTTACGAAACCAAATTTGAACTTTTTGGCCACAATGACCATTGTTACGCTTGGAGGAAAAAGGGATAAGTTTGGAAGCCTAAGAAAACCATCTCAACTGTGAAACACGGGGATGGCAGCATCATGTTGTGGGATTGTTTTGCTGCAGGAGGCACTGGTGCACTTCACAAAATATAAATGGCATCATGAGGAAAGAAGATTATGTGGCAATACCGAATCAAAATCTCAAGACATCAGCCAGGAAGTTAAAGCTTGGGTGGAAATGGGTCTTCCAAATAGACAATAGCCCGAAGCATACTGCCACACTGGTTACAAAGCGGCTTAAGGATAAACAAGTCAATGTTTTGGAGTGGACATCAAAAATCCCTGATCTCAATCCTATGGAAAATATATTGGCAAAGCTGAAAAGGCAGGTGCGAGCAAGGTGACCTAAAAATATGGCTCAGTTACGCCAGTTCTGTCAGGAGGAATGGGCCAAAATTCCTTCCAGCTATTGTGAGAAGCTTGTGGAAGGATATTATTATTATTATTATTATTATTATTATTTATTATAAAGCACCATTGATTCCAGGGCCCTGTACATTCGAGGGGGTTACATACACAACATAGGTCAAACGAGTACATGAAAGGGGATAATGAAAATTGGCATGAAAAGGGGGAGAAGGACCCTACCCGCGGGCTTACAATCTACAAGGAGGGGAAAGAGACAGGAGGTAGGGGAACATGCAGTGGAGAAGAGTGACAAGTTTAGGAAGGTAAAGAAAGCCTAAGAAAGGGGGTTTTCAGGTTGCTTTGAAGCGGGAAAAAGTGGAGAGTCGATGGTTGGGGCAGTAGTTCCAATGTGGTGAAGCAGGGGAAAGTCTTGGATATCCAAACGTATTACCAAGCTACATTTTAAAGGGCAATGCTACCAAAACTAATAAATGAAAGTAAACTTTGGCTTTGAAAATAATAAAAAGCCTTAAAAAAATCCTCTCAAATTCTGGCATTTTGGCAAATTAAATAATTTTTGGTAGTCCAATTGCCCTAAAACGGGAAAGGGTTTCTTCTGATTTCATTTTTAATAGTGAAAAAACTGCTATGTGTCTTTCTATATAGTGTATGTAAACATCTGGTTTCAACTGTGTATACCTACTTATCTACCAAGAGGACCTATATCTCTACCTACTATGGGACATATATACCCACCAACCTACTGGGGGTTTTATATACCTACATACTTGAGAGACCTATATACTTATCTACATTTTTTGCCTATTTACTGGGGGCTCTGTATACCTTCCTAGCTACTAAAATGCCCTATATATCTACCTACATACATGGGGGCCCCTATATACTGTACCTATATACCTACTGGAGGACCTATATATCTACCTACTTACCGTTGGGGACAATATAAACTACCTACAGGTTGCCATATCTAACTGTCTACCTACTCTGGGGGCCTATATACCAAGCTGCCAACCAAGGATACCTATATACCTAGCTACCTACTTATGGAACCTATATACCTACCAAGCATGGGGCTATCTACCAACTACCTACCAGTCATAGGAAAGCCATTTGCTTAGGAGGATGGGGCATCACCATGCTTTCCTATATAGGCCAACATTAGATAGGGAAGTGGGTTCCCTCTTCCACTCAATAGGTAGAAAGTTTTTTTGTGGTGTAAATACTGTAGAGATGAGTCGTGGACCAGAAGAAGTCATCATGGTGGTTGGGTTTGGATGGAGAAGGAAAAGGAAAGTGAATGACTCATCGGAGAAATCATGTGTGAGCTACTGGATGTTACTACATTGTAATCACATATTTATCTGCAGAGCTCCTGTGTACAAGTAGTAGTCTCATGTGGTTGCATTTGGTTAAGGTCTGGCAGTATTATTTGGTTCTCAAGTAATAATATTATTGCAGGATTTTTTTGTAAAAATAATATGTATGGTATATTTGCTCCATGTACAGGTACATTATTTGACTATATGACTGCCATTTATAAGGTATTACACTATCATATTTACATCAGCACTTTTGAAAAAGCTAATTTGTCAGCACTGATTTTAAATATACAGTGTACTGCTGAGGTGATAAACAGTATCTATGTGGAATACATGTAAGATTAGTGACAGGAATATACATTTTTCTCCTCTGTAAAAATATATGCCGCAGTTCACAATGTGGCATATAAAGTGCTGTGTGAACCCAACCCTATTGAGCAAAACGTAAACCAGATGGCCTGAGCCCCGGATGTTTTTAGGACTAGCAACGCCTCTGCCTATGATTGTTTGGTCACTATTTATTCCATTTTTAAGGGTGGGAATTCTGACAGTATTTGTCATGTGGAATAAATAATAGGTAATTAGCATTTCTATGACATTTTATTACATTTTTAGGTCAGTTTTATATAAGCAGAACACAGGTACATTTCTGTCCCATATTCTTACACAAATCATGACCCAACCATAGGTCTAACGACTCCAGTCCTTAAAGGGATTGTCCAGGAAAAAAATATTACATGTCATTAGGGCCAGATAGGGTTGTCTGATGAAAGGCATATAGACATCGAAGAAGATGGCATCTCTTGCTGAGAACCTTCTCTAGGGCAGAGAAAAGGTGCTAATGAAGGCCAATTTTACATGCGAATAATATGGACACATTTCTGTACCCATATTAGGGCTAAAAGTCATGAACAATTAACTGGTCTGATCACCCGAACTAACAGCATCATAAAGGGGTTTGTCCATTTAAAAAAAATATATATGTAATTGGGGCCAGGGTGGACCAAAATAGAAAAACAATATTTAGCTAACCGTCCCCCGGTGGTGCCGCTGCTGCTCCCAGGCTTCTGGCAAGTTGTTTCTCTCAACTTCTGGATTCTTGTCCTGACACAGAGGGGAGAGGCGGGGTCGTGACAAAAATCCGGAAGTAAAGAGTAGCAATTTGCTAGGAGCTCTGGAGCGACAGTGGCAGTGGACAACTAAGTATTTCTTTTATTTCTATTTTAGTCCATCCTGGCCCCAATAGTATATCATAGTTTTTTAATGGACAACCCCTTTAAGATGCTGTTAGTTCCGGTGATCTGACCAGTTAATTGGCCATGTTTTTTGGCCCTAATATGGGTAAAGAAGCGCGCCCATATTACTTTCTTGGGAAATTGGCTATAGTTAACAGCTCTTCTCTGTCTTACAGTTTAATCATAGGTAGAGATGCCATCTTCTTTGATGTTTATATGCCTTTCGTCAGACAACCATATTTGCTCATTTGGCTAAGAGCTATCTCTCCCATCTCTTCCATAAACATGGAGGTTTACAGTGGTTTTAAAACGGTTTGCTCACCATGCAGTTTCACAGAACTACTGCCAATTTTAGACTCCCACTTCCTGGTCAGGGTGTGGGTGGTTCTGTAGCAGTTATTGCCATATGAGCTCTGCTGTTGCTACCTATTCCTGTTAGCCCCGGTTCACACGGCTTATTCAAGCCGGAATTGCGAGCCGGATTGTGCTCGCAATTCCGGCTTGAATAAGGGGCGGGTGCGCTGCCCGCCGGCCCCTTAGACTTGCATTATCCACGGCGCGTATTGCGCCTAGATAATGTTCATGTCACTTTCTCCCCGCCCGGCGGATTCTCTATGAGAACGGTGGATTACCGCAATTACTGCGACGGATTGGTGCCGTACTGCAGCGCAAATCCGGCGCGCAGTACGGCGTCAATCCGCGCCGAAATAAGCCGTGTGAACACAGGCTTACAGTAACATGACTGCAGGAAATTTATAAAGTGTAGTACACAAGGCTACAGAGCTGTAAGGAGTGAAAGCTTTTCATTGGAGCAATGAGAGATAAGAGAGAGCAGGGAGAGGTGGGAAAAGGTGTTTGGTAACCAGAAAAACTTGTGTACTCTAAAAGGAGATAAAGGACGACATGTATGAATAGGGCTGTGCCAAAAATCTGCCGTCTTTTCAGCCCGATATCAGGTGCAGCCTCAGTCCCACTAGAACCGCGAATTACAGTCGGAATAGGTATATCATTTCAAAGTGGTATACCTGAGTCCGAACTGTCGTGCAAGCGCTGGAATGCGCCTGATTTATGATCCGCTGTATAGCGGGTTCATAAATCAGACGCATTCTATGCCTTTTTTAATCGCAAGAAATTTGGCGTGTAAACGTCACATTTCATAGATGTCGCCAAAATCTTCTTCATCTCCTGAGCAAAGCAAGATCAAAACAATGTATTTGATAATGATTATCATTTACTTTTCCTTTCATGTTAAAAACCAATAAATGAAGTGAGAAAACCCCTTTAAGAGTAAAGATTTTTTTTTCACTAAAGCTTTTCTATCATCGGAACAAAGGATGGGGCATGTTGAAATCTTTCAGGTGCATTACTCCCTTTGGACTTGTCCCCACGGCAGGGTTTTCAGCCGGATTTATAGACAGTTTCCAGATTTGAAAACCGTCTGTAAACCGACTGTCAACCTTTTTACATAGATTTAAATAGAAAATCCGTGCACTAGTTCACACTGCATGGATTTTCTGTCAGACGTTTTTTTACACCGCCAGTGTAATGGAAAACTTAGAACATGTTCATTTTCCCATCTGGTTTTCAGGTGTTCATGAACAGTTCAATGTGAAATGGGACAGCTAAATCTGCAACCCACAGCCAGAAGCCGTCCCCCTTTACGTGCATAAAACGACCGGTGTTTTGTCATTACCGTGTGAACGCACCCTAAAGGGAACAAAATAGTTGTAGGAGTGCTACAGCCCCAATGCAAAACCTGTAACAGGTCCCCTGACCACCAGGTGCTATTTTTAATACTGATATTGTAAGGGACCGGTCAGGGACACACGAGAAGACACAGAGGCCCTGACCCTGGTCCCAACCACTGTCCCTGCCTTTTGGGGGTACCCGACTCCTTAAAAGGTCGGCCCCAACTAGAAGACTGAACACTATACTGAATACGTGGAAACAAAAGACACAGACAAATACAAAACACAATAAGGGAACGTCAGGCAAGCAAGGTTGGCAACAAGCGGGAGGTGCAGTACCAAATCGGAAGACCGAAGAGCAAAACGTAAGACGAGCCAAGTCGGTAACTGTCGGGAGATGTAGTACAAAATCAGGAGGAGAAGAATAGTAAGAAGCCAAGCAAAGTCAGATAACCAGAAAATCCAACAAGAAAAAGGCTAGCAAAAAGTACAGGAAGAACCCAATATAGCAGGCACAGGTGATAGGTAAGGGAATCCTTAAATAGGGAACCAGCAAAAACAGAACAGAGGTGATTTGTGGAAAGAACACAAAACCAGATAGGGAAACAAGACTGTCAATCAATGAGGAACACAGTTTAACTAAAAGACAATGTTCACACGGCTAAAACTGGGACATATTTCGTCCTGTATTTCGCGCCGTACTGCGCTAAATACGGGGCGCGATACGTCCCAGTCATTACGGTAATCCACGGTTCTCATAGAGAACTGTGGATTACATCTCCTCTCCCTGCTCGCACAATACGCCAAAGGGGAATGTCAGGATACGTCGTCTGAGCACCTTCCACCCGTCAAGCAGCGACCTGCAGGGTTAAGTCGGGCCCCTCAAAACCGCACCCGGGGAAAGCTGCTGCTCCTGACCGGGAGTGACAGTTTCTCAGGACCAATCGGAGGACCCGGATGCCACACCAATCAGCTGCGGGGGCGGTGTCCAGGCAGACCTTTTAAACCTCCCCAGTTCCTCCAGGCATTGCCTGTCAAAGGGTTTCCCTTCCTGTTTCCCGTTATTCTGTTTTGTTGTTGTTCCCCTGGATTTCTGACCCCGGCTTGTTTCTTGACCTCGTTTGTTTCCTCTGATCTTGTACTGCGCCCCTGACTGTGTTTTGACCTCGGCTTGTTTCTGACTCTTCTTTTAGCTTACGTTTTTGGCATATACGTTCGCGTACGTTTACCGACCCGGACTGATTTACACTGCGTTTTCCCCCCGACGGGCCCCTGCACTTAGCAGCGTAGGGACTGTCCCTCCGTTGGGGTCTGCCGCCTAGGGGAAACGCCAAGTAGGCAGGGACAGTGGGCTGGGTGGCAGTCAGGGTCCACTGCACCTCCCTTGACGTGACAGGAGAGAAGTGACATGTCGTTTATTCACGGCGTATACGCGGCGAGAATAATGAATGTCTATGGGGCCGGCAGGCGCTGGCCCCTCCCCGCCCCGCCCACATACACACGGCGTAATTGCGGGCCGAAATACGTCCCGCAATTACACCGTGTGAACCTAGCCGAAGGGTGCTGGAGTATTCCTGGCCAGGGGCGTTGGCCAGGAATCAATTAACATACAGGGAAGGAAGGAGTCAGTTCACACGGTGAAACGAATACCAGAGAAATTTCGAAAAAACCATGGCTTTCGTCGCAACGGCCGTGGCCAGCAACCAGAACTCGAAGCTGGGGGTCTGTCGGGCATGATCATGACAGATATCTTTTTATAAAGCAGAGAGACCTTTGGATTTACCTTTGCTTGTCTTACGCTTTATATTTGTACCTAATAGCCGAGATTTTTACTGTATAAAAGAGAATGTTGAGAAGGAATTCTTGAGCGCACTGTTCAACTGTTTCTCAAGTTAAATAAAAATACATTGAACAAGATACCTCAGGTCATTTTCCTGGCTTATAGATTCAACTGTCGTTCTAATCACCCGGTTAGTTGACCATGTTAATTTTTTTCTTACTGACAGGGCCATGTGTCAAATTAATGTAACAGTCTGTGTCCCGGAGCTGTGTTTAAAGTTCATCTTTGTAGCTGCAGACATTCATAATGACAATCTCTATAGTGTCATTATCATGTACATATCTGAAGAATGTTATTTTAAGACTAGATTTTATGAAATAATGTAAAAAAAAACATCAATATGTGTATCATGTGAAGAAATTTGTTTTCCCAACCTGTGAAATCAGCCATCTATCTCATTGTCTATTCATATATATGGCCACAGGGATATACTAGATTTTTTTTTAACTCTTTCTTGCCATAGGAATTTTACATCACATTTATTTTTTTCACTCTGTCTTCCTGGACCCATAACTTTCTATTTCTTAATAAACACTGTTGTATTGTTTGATGTGGGACAAGATGTATGTTTAACTCCTTAACGACCGCCCACAGTCTTTTGACGGCGGGCATTTCAGGTCGTTCGTCTGCAGTGACGTCTTTTCACATCGCTGCAGACATTGGAGTTTGCGGCGCCTGGCGCCGCAGCTGCGCTAGGATCGGAGCTGTACTACACAGCCCCGATCCCAGAGCATCTCCTGAAGGCACCGGAAGCGGAGGAAACCTCCACAACCCGGTGCTTTAACCCTTTGATTGCGGCGGTGCGTTACCGCAGCGCAATCAGAGGGTTCCCCTGCTCGGTCCGGTGACCCGACAGAGCCCGGGGAACGGCTACACAGTCAGCTCTGGGGACCTAGAGCGGCCCCAGAGCTGTCTGTGTAACAAGCCAGTGATCAGGCCAGCCTGTGTGCTGTCCTGAACACTGCCTGTGTCAGACTAGCGCAGATTAGAATTTATTCGCATATATGAGTATGCTAATACATTACTAAGTGTAAAAAAAATAAAAATATTTTTAAACAGTTCTCCCTTCATGGGAGTAAAAAAAAAAAGTAAAAAGCAAAAAGTGTAAAAAAGTAAATAAAAAAATAAAAACAAATATTTAATAAAACATAATTGTGCATAAATTACAAGCACAAAAACCTTACACATTTTTGGTATCCACACGACCGTAATAACCTGTAGAATTAATCTAACAAGTTAAGTGTGAAATATGAATGGTGCAAAAAAATTATAAAAAAAAAAAAAAATACTGCAGTTATTTATAAGTGAACTTAAACTATTCCTCCATAAAGTACAACTTGTCTCGAATAAAACGAGACCTCATACAACTGTGTCATTGAAAAAATAAAAAAGTTACAATTGTTGAAACGCAAGAAGGCAAAAACTAAAAAAATTTTCTCGTCATTAACTACTTTTCAGGCGTTCGGCTTAAGAGGTTAAAGGGGTTTTCTTGCTACAAAGATCATATCTCAGATTATGGGGACAGTAAAAATAATCACTTTTGTAATTGGTTTTCATTATCTTAGTCACTTAGTATTGCAGATATGAGCTTTATTGTGCATCAGTAGCTATTTTTTGCAGCTGCTAGTCGGGACACGCCCCCTTTTCTGTGATTGGCTGGCTGACATTTCATTCAGCCTGTTGGGATATGCCTACTGTCGGATTCCGCCCTAGACACGCCCCCTGCACTGTGATTAGCTGATTGATATTTCATTTAGCCTGTTGGGATATGCCCCCAGACAGGAAACGCCTCAGACACCCCCCCTGCACTGTGATTGGCTGCAAGGCACACTCTGTGTTTACTCCCCTCTGAGCTGATAAAACCAGCTATCTGAAAGGGCTATTGGCTCTATACTCATCTCCCAGCACTAAGGTGAATGATTTGGGTAATTACTGACTGTTTAACTCATAGATCCCTTCATAAAATATAATCTTATGTCCTGTGTTCCCTCCATATAACACAGTCATACAGTCTCCTGCCTGATAACAGAGGGGGGGGGGGGGGGGCAGTGGCATTCCTCACATGTGTTTCATCAGTTCAGACAGTGTGTATAATTGGTTATAGCACAGCAAGGAGCTTGTGGAGCCTGGAGATGAAGGCTCTGCAGACACTGCAAACACTGCAGGAGGCTGCATAGCTGTCTTCTCCAGACAACCTTTCCCTGCTTCACACAGAATGATGATGTCACAGCTCTTCAGTGAGGAGAGACACGCCTGCTGGGAGGAGAGACACGCCTACTGAGATACGAGACTTGCCCCTGGAGGAGAGACACGCCTACTGAGAGGAGAGACAGCCTACTGAGAGGAGAGACATGCCTGCTGAGAGATGAGACTCGCCCCTGGATTTCAAATTCAATCTCATAGAATTAGCTGAAGAGCACGAACACTTCAAATGATAAAACCCCTTTAAGTAGTGCAATTGAGTGTACTATTCAAGGTACTGGGAAACCGCCCAAAAAATTATTTGTGGGGTGGACCAGAGAAAAAAAAGGGGTGGAAGGAGTTTAGTTTTATGGCATTTTTTTTCCTTTGTAAAAAAGGGAATTAGATCTGAAATTTTCAAGTCGGTACAACCCAAGGAAAACCTAAAATTTTTGTTTTTTCATTAATTTTTAATACTTTAAAAAAAACAACTTTTTTCCAAAAATTTTTGCACTGAAAAGCGCCATCTTATGCAACAATTTTACTTTTTTTTGTTTTTCATTTAAAACGGACCTATGAGGGGGAAAATTTTTTTTTTTGGGGGCAAAAAGGAAATTGTTATTGATACTATTTTGGGAAAACTTTGAAAATTTTTAAATATCACTTTTTATTCCATTTCTTAGGAGCAAAATGAACAAAAAAAACAAAAAATTTTTTGGTTTTGGGCCTTTTTTTTTTTAATATTGATAGTTTTTTATTTTTTTAAAAATTTTTAAAATTAAAAAGATGTTTATTTTTTTAATAGATTGAAAATTTTTTACAGATGCAACCAATACCAACTTTTTTGAAACCCCTTTTTTATTTTCGTTTTAAATTTTTATTTGTAAAATGGAAAAAGAATGTTTTTTGGGAACTTACTTTTTTTTTTTCTTCTAACTTTGGGGTATTTTAACACCCCAAGCGAAAAACCCCAAACCCTTTTTCTTCAAAAGAAACCCCGCGGGCCACACATACTTCTGAAGCGTTTCCCACTGACATTCACAAAAAAAATGGCGGGAAAACATAGCTCCAATTAATCTAAAAATTTTATCGTATTTACAGGGCGTACTTCTGTCCTATTGCACCGCAATTATGCAATGAAATAGGCCTGCAAATATTTGGGTAAAAACCACACCCTTACCCCAAAAAATTTAATTTCTATTTTTATTTCCTACTACTTTTTGACATGTATTTTTTTGGCCCGTTTAAACCCCCAATTTTTTATCCCACAAAATATTAGAAAGGAAGCCCCTGATTTATAAATCCAGGTCTACCGCGGGTCCATTAAATAAAGGGGGCAAACCTTGCCCCCCCCAACACCCCCCCATTTTTTTTTGCGCTAAAAAAGGATAAACCCCATTTTGAAAATTTTAATTTCCCTTTTTCTCCCAGGGGAAAATGGGCCGGGAATTTGGGGCCATAATCAAGCATAAATCTATAGCTTCGAACGGTTTTTCTGTGGGCCCCCGCTCCACCCCACGCCCCCCAAAAAAAAAAAAATCAGGGCACATTGTAAAGTGCCACGGTTTTCTGTATTCCCCCCTTATTTTTTCGTGGGTGAATTTTTACCCCCTATTTCGAAAGGGGCTGCGCCTGATCTCTGGCTGAAAATATGCCAGACTTCTGGCGCAGCCCCGCTCATACATGCTGCCCTTAGTCTCCACTACGAAACTTGACCACTGACCAGTAACATGAGTACAAAGTTGGTAGGCCTGCAGGCATTCATTAGGCCGCAGCTGCCATGACAACCAATCGGCACATTAGATTACAGCATGAGGGGCTGGTCAAAATCCCCCCAATGAAACATTGTGGATTTTTTTTTCATTTAGTTTGCTGCTTTGCATTTAACCACCTTTCCTTAAAGGGGTTAAAAAGGGGGCCAGAATAAAAAAGAAATTTTTTCATTTGGCTTTTAGCGGGGGGAAAACAGCTGTAATTAACAGCTAGCATCTGCCAGGTATAGAGCGAACTCTTTCAGCCCACTCCATCCTCCCTTACCAACCTCATCGCGTAAATGTACATTAAAAAGGGGTTTTTAAAAAAAGCAAATATGTTTGAAAAATTTCCCACCTCTCTTGTTTTGTGAGGGGAAAAAACATTTGATCTCTTATGCATATATTTGTACTATTTTTTTATTATTTTGCTTCTGTTAAGACATTATTGGATACAATTTTATAATAATTTATAATTCTCTTGTTATCAAATATTGCAGTCTTTTTATTAACCTTCCCCCCCGGGGATTTTGCTACGTCCTGGGGGATGCGCAACTTAGAGCAGGGGGTTTTGCGGCTCGGCGGGGGTGCCCGCTTTTTTTTACAGTGACATCCCAGCGTCGCCCCGACCCGCGATTCCCCCCCCGGGTGGGTGGGGGGGGGGGGGGGGGTTTTAAAACCTCTTAATTTATTGGACCCATGGGTCGAATAACTAAAGGAAGAGCGGAGGAGATCGCTCCTCCGCGTTTTGTCGGCACAGCAAACTGCCGGTGGGCTCGATCCGTGCAGCTTTTGACAGCAGCAGGGGAGGGAAATAGTCCTTCCGGGTTTCTGTGACGTCAACGGGGCCGGCCGGGCCCTGGGGGCATGGCCCGGCATCGGGGACGACAGTTGTCATGGGGAAACCAGTCCAAGCAAACAAACTGGCATTGTTTTCCTATTGAATGAGGATCTAAGATTCTCCATTAAAAATCCCCTAGGTGAAAAATTTAAAAAAAAAAATGTAAAAAAAGTAAAAAAAAAAAGTGAAAAACTTTAAAAAAAAAAAACACGAAAAAAAAAAAATAAAAAAAACCCCCCCCTTTTCCCCCTTTACAAACGGCAATCGCTCCCAAAAAAAGATCAAAAATAAAAAAAGTACCCCATATTAGGGAAAACGCCGGTGGCGTAAGATTCCCTATAAATTTTGTAAATGTTAAATTTACCCTTTACTAAAAACGCCGTCAAAAAAAAAAAAATCAAAGAATTTTAAGATTTTTGTTCATCACCAGCAACATAAAATGGAATAAAAGGGGAACAAAAAACCATTAAATCCCCAAACTTTTGTACCAATTAAAATTTTTTGTTCATCCCGCAAAAAAAAAATTTTTTCCTAACCAGCTCTGTATACGGAAAAATAAAAAAGTTATGGCTCTCAGGGGGATAGCGATGATAAAAATTCTTTTCACCCCCTAAAAACCTTTTTTTTTTTAAAAGGTTTCAACATAAAAAAAAAAAATATAAATTTGGGTATCGCCGTAATGTATGCCCCACAGAGTAAAGCAAACTTATTACGGATATTTGCACAGTGAAGCGCTGTTAAAAATAAAAAAAAAAAAAAACACTACTAGGTTTCGTATTTCTTCACTCTGCCTTCCAAAAAAATGGTTTTAAAAAACTGATCAAAAAAAGTCTTTTTCCCCCCAAAAATGATACCTTTTCAAAGTAAAAATCACCCCGCAAAAAAAACAAGGGCCTGTAAAACAGTCCATACACAGAAAAAATAAACAAATTTTAGGGGCTCTCAGACTTGGCGAGCAAAAATTTTGTTTTCCTTTTTGAATAAAAGTGTTTTTTATTGTATAAAAGCAGTAAAAAAAAAAAAAAATATTAAAAATTGGGTATTGCTGTAATTGTTTTCGACCTGCGAGAAAAAGCTAGAATTTCATATCTAACGCAAAAGGGGGGGACCGTATAAAAAAAAAAAATAAAAAACACTACCAGGATTTCGTATTTTGTTCAAAAATGCCTCACAAAACCTTAAAAAAAAAAGGGGAACAAGGTTTTGCACCCCATAATGGTACCAATAAAAAATATCAATTTTTCCCCGCAAAAAAAAACAAGGCCCTACACAGCTCTGCTACACAAAATAAAAAAATTTTTGACTGTCAAAAATAAAAACAAAATAAAAACGCATTTTTTTTTAGAACCTATTTTCTTTTGGAAAAAAAGTATAAAAACCATAAAAAACTATGTAAAAATTTATACCCATTGAAAATTTTACCGCCCCCCCCAAAAAAATTTTATAATCATTTACGTGCACGGCAAAAACGCTGTAAAATTAGAGCCCAAAAAAAAATGGTGGAACTCGTTTTCCCCCCCCCTTTTTTTCTGGCCCAATGCTAAAAAAAACATGGAACACTGTGCAATCCAAAATGAAACAAAAACCCCCCCAGATGAGATCCCGGGGGGGGTGTTGAATCTAAAATGGGGCGACTTCTGGAAGGTTTTTCACCTTTTTCTGGTATTTTGGGGGGGCTTTGAAAATTTTGCGGGGGCCCCCAAAAATCTGCTTTCAAAAGCAAAAATGCGCTCCCCTCTCCCTTTTATCCCCTGCCATGCATCCAAACGCATTTTGCACCCACATTAAGGTATTCCCGAATTTGGGGAAGAAATTGTTTAACAAAGTTTTGGGGTTTTTTTTTTTCCAGGATTCTTTTTTAAAAAAATAAAACTTTTTTAAGCAAAAAAATTGCAGATTTTGGAAAAAATTTTATTTTTTTAATTTTTTCACAGCCTAATGCTAAAAAAAAAAATTGTGAATCCCTGTGGGTCAAAATTTACTCATACACACCTGTATTTCCCCCATTTTAAGGGGGTGTTTTTTCCCAATATGGCGTCTTTTCGGGGTGTTTATTAAAGTTTTTGGGGAAACTTTAGGGCCTCTTCAAACCTAAAAAAATGGCCCTAAAAAAATTGCATTAAAAAAAATTAACCCCCAAGCCCCCAGTAGGGCTCCTCCTATTCTGAGGCTTTGGCTGAGCAAATAATGCACTAGGGGACACTATGGGTTATTTTTTTAAAAAACGGCGGGCCCGGGGGGGAAAGGTTTTTTACTTTTGATTTCCCTGTCACATTTACCGTTTTTCCAGTGAAAATGGAAAAAAACCTTGAAAAATCTGCAAAAAATAGTGACATTTAAAAAAATTTCACCTTTCCTTTTTTGCTTTAATTTCTGTGAAAATCCCCTAAAGGGTTTTAAAAAAAAAAAATTTTTAAATACCTGTTGAAAAATACTTTAAGGGGTCTAGTTTCTTTGAAGGCGTTCCTTTATGGGGGTATCTAACATACAGGCCCCCCAAAACCACGTAGAACTGGGGGCTGGTCCCCCCAAAAAAATGTATATTTTCCAAATTTTCTTGAAAAAAGTGGGGAAAATTTTCACTAAATTTTTAAAACCCTCTAATGTTTATAAAAAAAAAAAGGACCATTTAAAAAAAAAAGGGAAGCCAACCTTGGGACCTATGGAAAATGCTAGTTAAAACTATTTTGTGGGGAATAATTATCTTCTTTACACGCCAGAAAATTTTTGGAACTTTCAAAAAAACCGAATTTTCATGAAATTTTGATTTTTTTCACAAAAAAAAACAAAGGGATTTTATGGATTTTCAATTTTCTTTCTAAATTTTAAAACACAATGTGTCCCCGAGAAAAAAAAAATTCCCGAATCACATGGATAGGTTTTAAAAAATGTCAAAAAGTTTTTCTCCATAAAGTGACACATTTTCGTTTCAAAAAATAGGGCTTTTGTCAGGAAGACCAAAACTGGGGGTGGGTCCTTAAGGGGTTTAAAAATTATTACTAGTCCCATGCTGTTTTCACTAGTTTTTTGCTTTTTTTCCGTTCTTTTCTTTTTACTCTAGCTCTGTTTTTGTTTTTGTCATCATGCATTGTTTCAAACCTTGCTGATCAGGTGCTGGCAAAAGGAGGCCAAAGGGAATGAAAAATATCCATTTTAGGGAATTTACTTTTAGGGGGAATAGGCTTGCCCTTTATATATTAATATATATTTTATAATATATATTATAAATTTTATATATTTATATAAAAAAAATATATATTATTTTATATATATTATAATAATTACTCATTCACAACTGACATGGACACTGAATTAGAGACTTGCCTTTTAAGATTATCTTGATATTGTAGTTGGAAATACATGAATAAAACAAGTATTTGATACACTGGTGATCTTGCAAATTTTCCCACCTATAAAGAATGAGGAGGTCTGTAATTTTTATCGTAGGTACGCTTCAACTGTGAGAGACAGAATCTAAAAAAAACCAAGAAACAATTGGTGATTTTTACAAAATTTGGGGATTTTTTCTGCATTAAGTAAGGATTTTTGGATACAGTAGAAAAAAAATTTAAAATTTGGTACAGAAAACCTTTGTTTTGCATTTCAAGGGTCGGCGTTTTCCCTTAGTTCTTGGGCCAGTTTGCAACACTGCAGCAGGGGGGTTTTGGCCCCCTCCCTTACAAGATCTTCTCCAGATTTTTTTAGGTTTCGTGGCTGTCCTGGGCAAAAATTGAGTTTTTCCATCCTTTTACAGATTTTTTGATTTTGGGTTCAGGTCTGGAGACTGAAATGCTTCTTACGTATCCACTCCTGGCTCTTGGCTGTGTGTTTCAGGTTACTGTCATGCTGGAAGACCCAGCCACAACCCATCTTCAATGCTCTTACTGAGAGAAGTTCATGGCCACATCCACCCTCCCTTCAATATAGTGCAGTTGTCCTATCCCCTTTGCAGAAAAGCACCCCCAAAGTATGATGTTTTTTTCCCTCATGCTTTTTATGTTTTTTCTTTGGGGTTGTACTCATCCTTCTTTTTTGAAGGGGTATTTGTCACTAAATTTAAGTAATACCCCTTTTTGTTGCACGGGGCGGCTTGATGTGGAACCTCCAATTTTCATGAGAAAAACCCAAAGGAATTCCCGCAAATTAAAAAACCTTAAAGGAGGCCCTCCCCCACAGGGTTTCAAAGAAGCATGAAAAAAATTCTCAGTCACTTCCCCGGTTCAGACTAATTTGCATAAGTCCATGCTTGTACGCATAAGCTCCGTGCTTTCAGATCTAATTAGTTAGATTGTTTTTCTCAAACTACCGAAGGATTCTATTTACCCCAAAAAAAAAAAGCCCAAAAAACAGAGCTGTTTTATGAGATAAATCAAGCTTTTTTACTGTCTGGCAGCACAGGGACACTGACTGACACTGCCGACCTGTGTGAGGACTCACTCTCTGTTATCTCATGGAACACACAGCCCCAGGAAAATTTTTTTAAGGTCGGTTACTGAGGGAACTGAAATAGCCATGGAGGTAATAAATTCACTTGTATTCTTTTAGGGAAAACAGAGGAACAATGCAATATATTTGGAAAATGTCTTTATTTTGTGTTCCCTACAATTTGAAAGCTATTCTTTGTAGCGAGACAACCCCTTTAAGCTTTGTTTCAAAAATATGTAATAAAATAAAACAGATTCATCATGCTTGATATACTGACATATGTTGAAAAACCTTAATCATAGCATGGTTAGAAAACAATACCGCCCAGGTTTAAATACCAGCAACACATTCACAAATGTTGTTAACCTTTTGTTTAGCAACAAACTAATTTAAAAATACAGATATTTAAAAATAAACAAAAACAACAATAGATAGATGGAGTCATTATCAAAAAAAATCATAAGACTGCAAGACAGAGCATCATATTAGCTGTGTAACATGGCGAGTGGAGTTGATACCAAAAAGTTTTATTTTGGTCTCATCTGACCACATGACCTTCACCCATGCCTCCTGTGGATCATTCAGATGGTCATTGGCAGATTTCAAATGGGCATTATTGGGAAAGCATAAACCCCCTAACAGGTCTTTAAACATATTTCTGCTTATGCTTGAGTTGTTTCTTGAGTATTTACCCAACTATTATAAGGGGTCAAAATGTACATACAGTTTTGTATGTGATTGGATTAATTCTGTAAAGAAGCTTAAGGGTATGTTCACACGGCATCTTGTGTCTGTGTGAACATACGCTTTTCTGATGCATGTCTGGCTACGTCTGATCGGACCCAGAGACGTATCTAACATTTAGCAGTGTGTTTAACACTGCCGGCAATGAGAAAAACGTATCGGCGTTCACATGAGTGATCGCCGATGCGTGTTTGCATCGCGTCTGTCCTATCTATCTTTCGGATGCGCTCCAAGAAATAACATGTCAATTCTTGGAGCGCATCCGAAAGATGGATCGGACAGACGCGATGCAAACACGCATCGGCGATCACTCGTGTGAACGCCGATGTTTGTTTCACATTGCCGGCAGTGATATATTCACTGCTAATTGTTAGATGCGTATCTGGGTCTGTTCAGATGTACCCAGACACGCATCACAAAAGCGTATGTTCACACGGACACAAGACGCCGTGTGAACACACCCTAAACAGATCGGGGAAGTTGTTTCCCTATTGTTTTAGACTGAACAATGGAAGTATGAACCACTGCACTTTGGAGCACATGCATGCAGATGCTTCTTAGCGTTTCAGTGTTAATATTACATCGACTGACATGGTCAGCTTTATTTATACTAGTCCTAAATGAACTTTTTTCATTATTTCACACAGTCAGTATTTTCCATGTGGTGTGAAAGGAGCAGGGCTGTGGAGTCGGTGTCCATTTTGGTGGAGTCGTAATCGTTATAAAATGGACCGACTCCGACTCTCAAAATATATAATAAATTGGTACAGCTGGTTCAATGCAGTGCTTGGATTTGGATGACATGGAGCCGGCAAAGCATTGCCGCAGGGGAAAAAGATTCCGCTCCCATAGCAAACAGATTGACTATATTTCAGCAAAATGTTTTGCTTGCTCTCAAAGAAGTAGAATAGTTCAAATGTTCATCAAAACTGACTGTGCGTGAGGCAATTCTTTTATACCCTGGGATTGTTAGAAATGCTGCCCATGTGGTCACCGCTTTGCCACCAACCCAAGTTAGTGTAGAGAGGCCGTTCTCTAGCCTGGACATAATGAGATCAGATTTGAGGTAATCTATGAAGGAGGAGCTGATGGAGGCAAAACTATTTCTCAGAACAAATTCATAGACTCAAAATTTTTTATTGTAAATAGTTTTTTCCACTTACTGCAGAGCGTTTTGCATATTTACAATTTTATTAAATTTTTTTTGTGTTCTAAAGTGTATCCAAAAAAAAAATATTTTACACTGACAAGCAAAAGGGAAAACAATGTTTGAACTTTTGATTTTCAGGCTCATATCTCACAATCCATACAGTTTTGAACATGAGGCTACCAACATTTTATTGAAAATTATCTTGGCTATCTCATAGCTAAATTTGACTTGCAACTATTTAGCATATGCTTAGTTACGCAGATTCTTGGCATGTGAAGAATGTTACTGTAACGGTCAGCAGTAGCGAATCCTCTGGACCACCACAAGCGATGGTAATAGCCACGCCAGGGAGCGGAATCTAAGTAGGTCCGGTTTTCCCCAGAGCCCGCCGCAAAGTGGGAGGACTTGCTACGGGATTGCTACCAGGTCGCTACCCCTGACTTGGGATTGCTTGTGGCTGGCCGGCCGAGGTGTTGGGGGTGGTACAGAAAACGTGAAGCAGACTCGTAGTCGGGGACAAGCAGGAAGGTTCAGGGACAGAAAGGCCAATGGTTTTGTGATCGGGGACGGAGGCAGAAGGGTACGATAACGGAAAAGGCAACAAGACACAATGGAACGCTTCCTCTCTAGGCACAGGGCACTATCGATTCAGCAAGGTAATTAGGAAGGGGCAGGACTTAAATAGGGACAGCGGCTGGCAAAACCAATCACCGGTGCGCTGTCCCTTTAAATTTAGCTGCAGTACCGAGCGTGCGCCCTAGGTGGCGAGCGCGCACCTGGCCAGCAGCAGGAGCGCGTGCCGGGATGGAAACAGGAGCACGGCTAGGTAGATGCGGCGCTGCTCACAGCCGAGGACGCTTCGGAGGTGCGGGTGTGTCCCCGCCCCCCACCCGAACAAAAAGGGGGTCCCGCGGGGAAACCCCCACACATTACAGTAACCCCCCCTTAGGCCTCCCCCTCTTCCTGGCCTGCATCAACTTAGTCAAGAGACCCCGGTCCAGGATGTTATCCTCCGGCTCCCATAACCTTTCCTCCGGCCCAAATCCCTTCCAGTCGACCAAGAAAAATAGTTTCTCCCTAACCGTCTTCATGGCCAAAATTTCCTTGACGGTAAAAACATTGGTGGAGTCAGCTACAGTAGACGGGGGAACCACTGACCGAGAGAACTGGTTAAGGATGACCGGTTTCAGCAGGGAGACATGGAAGGAGTTTGGGATGTGCATAGAAGGAGGGAGCCGGAGCTTGTAGGCCACAGGGTTGATGCGTCTCAGAACTTCAAAGGGACCTAAAAAACGGGGGCCCAGCTTGTAGCTAGGGATTTTAAAGTGGATGTACCTGGCAGATAGCCAAACCCTATCTCCTGGAGCAAAGGATGGAGGTGGTCTTCTCTTTTTGTCTGCTTGCACCTTCATGCGAGCTGAGGCCTGAAGCAGAGGCTTCCAAATGGCAGATAGGTCGCGGATCAGATTGTTCACTGCCGGGACATCAGAGGAGGCAGAGGGCAGCGGAAGGGGAGGACGGGGGTGCCGACCAAAGACAATAAAGAAGGGGGATGCCCCAGCGGAATCAGTCTAGAGAGTTATAGGAAAACTACGCCCATGGTAACAGACTGGACCAATCATCTTGTCTAGCAGATACGAAGTGGCGGAGATAGGTACCCAAGACCTGGTTCACTCTCTCCACGTGTCCATTGGATTGCGGGTGAAACGCGGAAGAGAAGTCCAGTACCACTTATAGTAGCGAGTAGAGGCCTCGCCAAAATCTCGAGACAAATTGAACTCCCCGATCTGAAACAATATGTATGGGAAGGCCATGCAGCCGGAAGATATGCTTAAAAAAGAGATTGGCGAGTCAAGGAGCAGAAGGAAGACCAGGCAGGGGAACGAAGTGTGCCATTTTGGAAAAACGGTCAGTGAGCACACAGATAACCGTATTACCGTCGGAGGGAGGTAGATCGGTGATGAAGTCCATGGCAATGTGGCCCCATGGACTGCTAGGTACCGGCGAGGTGACTTGTTGTGAGCACAGGTGGTACAGGCTTCCACGAATTCCTGTACATCTTTAGCGAGATCAGGCCACCAGTGGAACCGTGAAATCAGGGAACAAGACCTCCATACCCCAGGGTGTCCAGCTATTCAGCATCCTTAACCGGAGCGCAGGGTGCACATACGTTTTACCCGGGGGTGCACGTTGGAGGGTTATGGGAGCTGCGGATATCAGACGTTCTGGAGGTACAATGTGCCGAGGGATGGCCTCTTCTCCAATAACATCAGAAGCTCGGGCATCAGCCTTGATTTTTTTTCAGCAGGACAGAAGTGTATAATAAAATCAAAACGGGAGAAGAACAAGGCCCATCTGGCTTGACGAGGATTGAGACGTTGTGCGGTCTGAAGGTAGAGCAGATTCTTGTGGTCAGTAAAGACATTTACTGGGTGCTGAGCCCCTTCCAGGAGGTGGCGCCATTCTTCCAGGGCAGGTTTGATGGCCAGAAGCTCCAGATCCCCGATGGTGTAGTTCCTTTCCGCAGGCGGAAATGTTTTAGTAAAGAATCCACAGGTCCGAGTCTTGCCCTTGGGCCCTTTTTGGGTGAGGACCGCCCCAGCCCCTATGTAAGTGGCGTCGACTTCTAAAAAGAAGCGGTTCCTGGTATCAGGCAGGGACAACACAGGTGCAGAGGCAAATGCTGCCTTCAACTTGGAAAAGGCCTCTTCGGCGGCTGGTGGCCACAGTTTCGGGTTGGCATGCTTCCTGGTAAGAGCCACAATCGGTGCCACAAACGTCGAGAAATGCAGCATGAACTGCCTATAGTACTTGGTGAATCTCAAGAAGTATTGTATTGCCCGAAGGCCAACGGATCGTAGCCACTGCAGGATGACGGACAGTTTAGTGGGGTCCATCTGCGGACCCTTGTCGGAGATTATATATCCTAGGAACGGAAGGCTAGTCCGGTGGAACAGGCACTTCTCCAATATGGCATAGATATGGTTCTCGCGCAGACGTTTTAGGACCTGGTGCACATGCGACTGGTGGGCCTACAGATCGGGAGAAAAAAACAGAATGTCATCCAAGTAGACGACCACACATGAATACAGGAGATCTCTGAAAATGTCATTGACAAATTCCTGGAAGACTGCTGGGGCGTTGCACAACCCGAAGGGCATCACTATATACTCGAAGTGCCCATCACAAGTATTGAAGGCCGTCTTCCATTCGTCACCTTCTCGGATCCGAACGAGATAATAGGCCCCCCGCAAATCCAACTTGGAAAAGACTTTAGATCCCCTGAGACGCTCAAAGAGCTCGGTAATCAGTATTAATGGATACTGGTTTTTAATGGTGATCTTGTTGAGACCGTGGTAGTTGATGCATGGTCACAGGGACCCATCCTTCTTCTCTACAAAGAAAAAACCGGCACCCGCCGGAGAAGTAGATTTGCGGATGAAGCCTTTCTATAAGTTTTCTTTAATGTAGGCCAACATAGCCTGAGTCTCGGGTACGAAGAGCGGGTAGACCATACTGGGCAGGAAGTCTATAGGACAATCATAGGGACGATGAGGAGGAAGAGTCTCCGCTTGCTTCTCAGAGAAGACGTCCTGGAAGTTTTGATACGGTAGCGGCAGGCCTGGAAAAGGCTTGAGAGATGGTTGTGGAGGAATGGGGCGCACTCGGCGAGGTGCCAATAGGCAGCAAGACTGGCAGTCTTGACCCCAGCGCAAAACTTCGCCCGCCTTCCAGTCAAGCATAGGGGCGTGACGCTGCAGCCACGGAAGCCCCAGGAGGACAGCCGAGGAAGAACGGGGTAGCACGAAGAATGCGATCCACTCCTTGTGCAAAGCTCCTACTTGTAGGACCACTGGTTCGGTCCGAAATAGGATAGAATCGCTCAGAAGCTCATCACTAACGGATGAGATTACCAAGGGTTGGTCTAAGCGGACCACCGAGAGACGATACTTGGCCACCAAAGTCGCATCGATAAAATTCCCGGCTGATCCAGAGTCCGGGAAGGCAGCCACTTGAAACAAGATTCCTGAATTGGTTGTGACCAGAACCGGCAGCATGAGCCATGGAGAGGGATGGCTCACACCTAGGGACGCCCCTCTCATGAAGCCTAGGTGCGCACGTTTCCAGGACGCTGCGGACGGAGAGGACAACCTCTGCGGAAATGTTCAGGGTTGCCGCAGTAGAGACACGAGTTCTCCTCACATCGTTCTGCAAATTCTTGCGGAGTCAGGTGGGCTCTGTCCACTTGCATGGCCTCTTCCATGGCAGGCTGCGAAGGAGGCAGTGGAAGCCGAAGGAACACCGGCGCAAGATGGGGTAGACATCGTGTCCGGAGCGGTTCACGCTCTTGACAGAGCTCCTCCCGGATGTCAATACGGGACGCAAGATGGATGAGCTCGCTTAGCGAAGATGGAGGGTCCCTGGTGGAGAGGGCATCCTTAATCTGGCTGGAGAGGCCCTTCTTGAATGTGGCGCACAACGCTTCATCGTTCCAAGCCAATTCCGAAGCTAATGTGTGGAATTGCACGGCGTAGTCTCCTACGAAGGAGCTCCCTTGCTGTAAGCTGCAAGAATGCCGCTGTGGTAACCATGCTGGTTGAGTATTCCTTCAATTTTGAATAAATCCCCAACAGTGTCACCAGCAAAGCACCCCCACACCATCACACCTCCTCTCCATGCTTCACGGTGGGAACCAGGCATGTAGAGTCCATTCGTTCACTTTTCTGGTCGCACAAAGACACGGTGGTTGGAACCAAAGATCCCCCAAATTTGGACTCATCAGACCAAAGCAACAGATTTCCATGGTCTAAGGTCCATTCCTTGTGTTCTTTAGCAAAACAAGTCTCTTCTGCTTGTTGCCTGTCCTTAGCAGTGATTTCCTAGAACTATTTTACCATGAAGGCCTGGCTGCAAAACAGTCTCCTCTTAACAGTTGTTGTATAGATGTGTCTGCTGCTGAATTCTGTGTGGCATTGACCTGGTCTCTAATCTGAGCTGCTCTTAACCGCGATTTTGAGGCGGTGACTCGGATGAACTTTATCTTCCACAGCAGAGGTGACTCTTGGTCTCCTTTCCTGGGGGGGGGTCCTCATTGAGCCAGTTTCTTTGTAGCGCTTGATGGTTTTTGCCACTGCACTTGTGGACACTTTCAAAGTTTACCCAATTTTTTACCCAGTTTTTCTTTACTTAGCTGCTTTTTTCTTGCCATAATAGAAATTCTAACAGTTCATTCAGTAGGACTATCAGCTGTGTATCCACCTGACTTCTGAACAACACAACTGATGATCCCAACCCCATTTATAAGGCAAGAAATCCCACTTATTAAAACTGACAGGGCACACCTGTGAAGTGAAAAACATTTCAGGTGACTACCTCTTGAAGCTCATCCAGAGAATGCCAAGAGTGTGCAAAGCAGTAATCAAAGCAAAAGGTGGCTACTTTGAAGAACCTAGAATATAAGAAGGTGTGTCCAAACTTTTGGTCTGTACTGTACATGTCGCCCAAAATGTCTGTCCATTCATTCCAAAGCTAAGAGGTGGATATCCAGTTAACAAGTCGGCTCATCACAAGGTCTATCAGTTCTGGTGCGACACACAGCAGTAGAGGTGGCTCATATCCTTCATAAGAGTGAGTTCACAGATGTCCATGCAAGCACTGTGCAACTCACATGACTCAGGTCTGCAATGGTGGCCCAAAAAAGGTGAAGAAGTCTCGACTTCAATCTCGTCATAAGAAGCATCCACTCGAGTTTGCAAAAAAGTATGAAAAGTAGAAGACTGGAAAAACAGGTGAAAAGTTGAAAGTTGATAGACCGTCCTCTGATGGGTGTAAATGGGTCTGGAAGTATCAAGGGAAAAGGAAGCTAATTGATCAAGAAATTGAAGGAACTGTCAAGTTCGGTGGAGTAAGCCTGATGAAATGAGGTTCTTTCACAGCCAAATGTCTTGGCTACTTGACCAGGATCGAGGGGTGTTAAAAAATTTGAGTATGTGTGAGTACCCTACAAGATGAAGTGGGGTTATTTAACTCGGGTACTATTGGTTTGAAGATGACGACATATTGTTCCAGCAGGACAATGACCGGAGGCATACATCAAGATTGCCGAATAAATGGTTCGATGACAATGACGTAGAGTTGCTGTTTTGGGCCCCCCCAATCACCAGCCCTTTAAAACCCCATCAAACCCTTGTGGTGGTTTGGGGAAAAAAAAGTGTGACCAGTGTGAATAACTTTGAGAATGTGTAGAAGAGCCCCTGGGTTCAGATTTGGTTGAGAATGTTTTGAATTGATTGATGCCAGAAAATTTTCGGCGAGTTTTAAAAGAAAAAGGTGGATTTACAAAAATTTAAAACAAAATTATAAAAAATTAAATTTTAATTTTTAGGTGCAAAACAGAAACAATGCGAAAGAAAAGGGGTTCAGTGGGGCCGGGGGATTTGGGGGGGTTTTAGATTTTTAGGGAAGGGTTTGGGGGAGGTTGGATGTTTAGAATCGCACACAAAACCCCCCCAAAATAAGCTGTATATTGTATCATTTAGGGGTATAGTATGGGGAGGGGAACCCGTTTTTATAATGCAGATGGATTGTAGCTCTGTGGGTTGGTTTTATACATTTTATTTTGAATTTACAATTGTAATAAAAAAAGCTTGTCTTTTTAGGATATATTTCCCCCCGTAATCAATTTTTTAGGATAATAAGGCCCCCTTTAGTCTTGTAGATAGATATATGCTCCTGTTGTTATTGTGAGATAGATAAGTCATATGAAAAGTTTGGGCACCCTATTAATCTTATCTTTTTTTTGTTCTAAAAATTTGGGTGTTTGCAACCCTTTTTAATTTGTTTATCTAAAATTGTGGAACGTAAAATTTTTCCGGAGAAATGAGGTTTTTGTACTAAAACAAAAGTGCAATTGCATTAAAAAAAAATTTTTATGGTGCAAAAAAATTTTTTGGGGACCTTATATTTTTTTGATTTGAAACTCCTAACTTTTTTTTTCTGACTTTTAATGCACAACATTGGGTTTTGTAACCCCACGAGTTTGAAAATTTTTAGCCAGGGGTATCCAATGATGAAAAAAGGTATTTAGGTGGCCAATTGCAAGTTTTTCCCCATTTGAATCTCCTGTGAAGAGTGGCATATGGGCCCCCCAAAACAACTCTAAATTTCTGAAAGCAAAATTGTTAACATATTGTTCAGGGGAAGGGTACAAAAAATTGTTTAGAGATTTAACCCTGTCAGTTTCCCTGGAGGAACAAAAAAAAAAAAAAAAAAAAAAAAAAAAAAAAATTTTAAGGAAGGAAAAGACCACAGGGCAGTTCTTGTTAACCCCGAAGTGGCAGGCAAAGAAAAAATATCAGAAAAGGGAAAGAAGAAGAATGGTGAGAACAGTCAAGGACAAACCCCCAGAAACCCCCTCCAAAAAGCTCCAGATCATCTTGCTGCAGATGGTGCATGTGCTCGGTAACAATACAGCCCCATTTGCACAAGGGGAAATGTATGGGGGTGATGCGAAAGAAACCCTTTTTGAAAGCACGCCACAAACAGAGTCACCTGAGGTTCCCAAAAGCACATTTGGACAAGCCAGTTTTTTTTAAAGGGAAGGGTCCTTTTTGGGGACTGATGAAAAAAAGATTGGTTGTTTGGTCATAAAAAAGGCGTTATGTTTTGGCGCCCCAAAAAACAAAAGCATTCCAAAAAAAACATTTTGGAAAACCACTGTAAAATTTGGTGGATGGTTCCGCATGCTTTGGGGGCTGTGTGGCCAATGCCGGCCCCGGGGGAATCATTGTTAAAGTTGGGGTAGATGGATTCAAACCCCAGTATGGGAAAGATTTTTTCAAAAATAATGAACAAGAATCAGTAATGAATTTAAAGTTAAAAGTGGAGGGGGTTTAATTTTTCAGAAAACAATGTTCCTTTAAAACAGCCCCAAATCTATTTTGGCATTCATGCGGGAGGAAAAATTTACAATGTTCTGGAATGGAAACCCCCATTTCCCAAAATTTAAATATATTGAACAATTCTTTTGGGATACTTTAAAAGCGGGGGGTCCTTTGCTCGGGCGAAAATCAAATTTTAAACTGAATTTGGGAATTGTTTTGTAAAAAAGGAATGGTCAAAAAATACCTTCATCCGGGTTTTTCCAAGGAAAAATTTTTAAAAGTTCAGGAAGGCCCTAGAGGCTTTTTATTTTTGCAAAAGGGGGAAAATCAAACAAAAATTTTTAATGTAACTTTTTTTTGGGGGAGCCATACTTTTGCATCGGTAAAATTTTTTGGTTTTTAAAGAATTGCACATTTTGTTTTAAAGTAAAATTTTAAACCTCATTTCAACCCGGGAAAATATTACTTTTTGTCCTTAGTTATTAGATTTTTTCAAATTAAAAATAGCTTTTTGAAAAACCCAAAAAAAATTTTTTAAAAATAAAAATGTTTAAAGTTTTAATTTTGGGGGTCCCCCAAACTTTTTTAAATGATGTTTTTTCCCCCTTTTTGTCATTTTTGATTTTGCCCCCTGTTTTTTTTTTGAGTTTCGTTTTTTCCCCCTGTAGTCTTTTTTGATGTTACCCCCCCTGTAGTGGGTTTGGATGGGGTTGCCTCCGGGGGTCTTTAAGGTTATTTTATTTTTATTTTTATATATATATATAATTATTTTATATTATATATATTATATGCCCCCTGTAGTCATTGTAGATTTATAAATTTAATTATATATAATATATAATATAATATATATATATATATATATATATACCCCCTGTAGTCATTAGAGATAGATATATGCCACCTGTAGTCATTAGAAATAGATAGATGCCCCCTGTAGTCATTGTAGATAGATATATGCCCTCTGTAGTCATTAGAGATAGAAATATGCCCTCTGTAGTCATTAGTGATAGATATATGCCCCCTTTAGTCATAGTACATATATATAAATATATATATATATAACACCTGTAGACATTAGAGATAGATATATGACGCCTGTATTCATTAGAAATAGATATATGCCCCCTGTAGTCATTTTAGATATATATATATATACCTCCTGTATTCATTAGAGATAGATATATGCCCCCTGAAGTCATTGTATTGATAAATATATGCCCCCTGTACTCATTAGTTATAGATAGAAATATACCCCCTTTAGTCATTAGTGATAGATATATGCCCCTGTAGTCATTAGTGATAGATATATGCCCCGTGTAGTCATTAGATATAGATATATCCCCCCTGCAGTCATTGTAGATAGATATATGCCCCCTGTAGTGATTAGAGATAGAAATATTGCCTCTGTAGTCATTAGAAATAGATATATGACCCCTGTAGCCATTAGTGATAAATATATGCCCCCTGTAGCCATTAGTGATAGATATATGCCCCCTTTAGTCATTGTACATATTATATATATTTATATTTAGATATTATATATATATATATATATTTATACTATTCATACCTCCTGTAGTCATTAGAGATAGATATATGCCGCCTGTAGTCATTAGAAATAGATATATGCCCCCTGTAGTCATTTTAGAGATATATATATATACCTCCTGTATTCATTAGAGATAGATATATGTCCTCTGTAGTCATTGTAGATAGATATATGCCCCCTGTAGTCATTAGAGATAGAAATATGCCCTCTGTAGTCATTAGTGATAGATTTATGCCCACTGTCAGTCATTGAGTGATAGATATATGCGTGTGTCATTAGAGATTGATAATATCCCCCTTTGTAGTCATTGTAGATAGATGTATGCCCCTGTAGTCGATGTAGAGATAGAAATATGCCCCCTGTAGTCATTAGAGATAGAAATATGCCCTCTGTAGTCATTAGTGCTAGATATATGCCCCCCTGTAGTAATTAGAGATAGATATATGCCTCCTGTAGTCTTTAGAGATAGATATATGCCCCCTGTCATCATTAGAGATAGATATATGCTCCCTGTAGTCATTAGTGATAGATATATGCCGCCTACAGTCATTAGAGATAGATATATGCCCCCAGTAAATAGCCAGGCTAGTTTAAAAAAATAAAAAAAAAGAACCTTACTCACCTTTCCTGATCCAGAGTTGCTGCCTCCAGGAGCTGGCATCTGGTGAGGCCCAGCAGCGCAGGGGGTATGATGACACTGCTGCATCACACACCCTGCGTCGCCGATGACTAGATACAGTGCTCAGTGAGCGTAGTATCTATAATGATACGGAAAGCAGGGACGGTAAGGAACCGCCTCTGCTTTCTCTCTAGCGAAGCAGCTGCTATGTAGCTGCAGTGTAGATGCCAATCTCATGGCATCATGAGTAGCTGGGGCCGTGAACCGGAAGAGGATGCGCCACGGCCCCGTGCCGGTCGGCGGCCCGGAGGTTGGGGACCCCTGTTATAAATAAGAGTCATGCAGTTACCAAATCATATACCTATAAATGGTCTAAATATACCATATGTATTATTTTTATTTAGAAAAATCCCACAATACCAAGACTCAATAATATTATTACTTAAGGACCAAATAATACTGCCAGACCATGACCAAATACGACCACCACATGTGACTACCAGTTTTACTCAGGCACTCTGTAGGCTGTAGAGAAAGCGGGAAATATGTATCAACCAATCAATATGTGATTGGTCGATACATATTTCCCGCTTTCTTTACAGCCAATTGGCTTTTAACTCCATTCTTAAGACATTCTTTTTAAAATATCCCTCCTATTTTATGATTGGTCCCCTCAGTCCCATAGGTTTTAATGATATATGTAACTTATTTTATCATTGGTTTATGCTGTAACCAATTGGAACAATGCCTTTCTCTTAAATATGTAATGTTTTCCCGGGGTTTTATGTAGCACTTATATCTGAAGAGGCATGAAACGCGTCATATTGTGTTATATGGTGGAAAACCATTCTTCTCAAGAAGAGGTTTTTTCCTGAAACGAGCGCCGGCTCCACATCTTTTCCAGTCCGTTTTCACTAGAATGGGCATTTGACATTCAGGACTCTGGGAAAAATGGGTAATTTTTTTTCTGTATTTCTCTCTCACCAGTGATATATCCTGCAGATTATTACACCTCTGACCTCTACATATCTGCAGAACAAAACTATATACTTTATCTGTTTGTGTTTACATGGGACTGTAAATCTGAGTCGCAAAATTGTTTTACGCGGGACTGCACAGTATGTAATTTACATGGGACTGTTGTGTTCTCTTTCTGATTTACGTGGGACTGCACACAATCTCTCTCTCTCTCTCTCTCTCTCTCTCTGCTGCAGGACCTCTGATCGCAGTCAGTGATTGACAAGCTGTCCTGCACAGTACATTGCCTCAGCTGCTGTAGGACCTCTGATCACCGTCAGTGAATGACAAGCTGTCCTGCATTGTCTCAGCTGCTGCAGGACCTCTGATTGCATTGAGTGAATGACAACCTCTCCTGCACAGTACATTGCCTCAGTTGCTGTAGGACCTTTGGTTGCAGTGAGTGAATGACAACCTCTCCTGCACAGTACATTGTCTCAGCTGCTGCAGGACCTCTGATTGCCGTGAGTGAATTACAACCTCTCCTGCACAGCACATTTCCTCAGCTGCTGCAGGACCGCTGATTGCAGTCAGTGAATGACAACCTCTCTTGCATAGTACATTGCCTCAGCTGCTGCAGGACCTCTGATTGCAGTCAGTGAATGACAATCTCTCTCTTTTGTCCGTACACGCTGCTGCTTATACATATGTCCTCCTGCGCGTTCCCATCCATGACCTGTTTACTGCATCTCCTTTGGCTGCACGTTCTCATCCACAACCTTGGCGGGACAAAACTCAACCGACAGCCAGTAATGCTAAAGCTGGGCGTAACCCGACCTGGGCTCAATCACCGTTGCTAAGCACAAATAAAGTAGCCGTTCTCTTAAACCATAGCACTTTGCTAATGGTAACCAAGGACGTACATGCTTAGAATTTTGATTCCCTCAATTTAAACTATGATCTTCGTAGTGAGACAACCCCTTTAAGTCTTCAGAGCAAAGGGAAATCTCACTGATATTCAGTTCTTTATAGACCATACATGCCAATAATTATCCCGCTTTTTGCCGGGGGGGGTCCCGCCCTAATAATTGGGTCCCACCCCCGACCCTTCCGCAGATGTTGGCATTCCTATGGCGGCGGGGGGTTCTTTAATGGCCGCGGCAGGACAGAGTAGCGCTGGTGCGCTACTCTTGCGCCGCCGGGCGCTCTACAGGCGGGTGAAGCATCCGCAGCGTCGTTCACCCGCCGGAGTCTCGCTGTGCAGGAGGGAGGGTTTGGCAGGAGGGAGCGCTCCCTCCTCCCTTCTCCCCCTGTATTGTACATCACCTGTGCGCGACGTACATACAGGTCAGCGGCGCAGGGGGAGTGACGCACAGCGTGGGCTGCCCTCACTCCCCTGTGACGCTGAGGAGATCGTCAGGAGATGTCCGGAGCTGCAGGAGCCTGATGCAGGTAAGTGGATTTTATTTATTTTATTTTTATTGCTACATGGGGGGCTCTACCTGGTACTAAAGGGGGCAACTACCTACCTGGCTTCTAAAGGGGGCAAATACCTACCTGGCTACTAATGGGGGCACTACCTGGCTTCTAAAGGGGGCAACTACCTACCTGGCTACTTAAAGGGCGGCACTACTGGCTCTAAAGGGGGCACTACCTGTCTTCTAATGGGGGCAACTACCTACCGGGCTTCTAAAGGGGGCACTACCTACCTGGCTACTAACGGGGGCATACCTACGTGGGCTTCTAAAGGGGCAACTACTACCTGGATACTAAAGGTGGCACTACCTACCGGAATTTAAAGGGGGAAACTTACCTACCTGGCTACTAAAGGGGGCAACTACCTACCTGGCTACTAAAGGGGTGCAACTAACCTACCTGGTTCTAAAGGGCGGCAAAACTACCTACTGGGCTCTAAAGGGGGTTCTACTACTGCTTTAAACGGGGGCAACTACCTACCTGGCTACTAAAGGGGGCAAAACTACTAATGGCTTCTAAAACGGGGGCAACTACTCTACCTGGCTTCTAAAAGGGAAACTACTACTGGCTACTAAAGGGGGCACTAACTGGCTACTAAAGGGGGCCTACTGGCTTCTAAAGGGGCAATACCTACCTAGCTTCTAAAGGGGGCAACTTCCTATCGGGCTTACAAAGGGGGCACATACCGGCTACTAAAGGGGGCAACTACTACCTGGCAAATAAAGGGTGGCAACTACCTACCTGGCTTCTAAAGGGGGCAACTACCTACCTGGCTACTAAAGGGGGCACTACACTGGGCTACTAAAGGTGGGGCAAATACTACATACCTGGTACTAAAGGGAGGCAACTTACCTACCTGGCTTCTAAGGGGGCACTACCTACATGGCTACTAAAAGGGGGCAACTACTGGCTTCTAAAGAGGGCAACTACCTACCTGTCTTTAAAGGGGGCATCTACCTACCTGGCTATAAGGGAGGCATACTACTGGCTTCTAAAGGGTGGCAACTACCTGGCTACTAAAGGGCGGCAAACGACCTGGCTAACAAGGGGGCAACTCCTGACTCTACAAAGGGGGCAACTACCTGGCTTCTAAAGGGGCAACTACCTGACTTACAAAAAGGGGCACTTCTGGACGTACAGGGGGCATCTACCTGCTGTATGGGCACTACCTGGTTTTGGGGGGGCTTTAGGCTTATAAGGGGCATCTATTGGCTTTCTTCCAAAGCCATTATGCAGTTAGGCGGAGTGGGTGTGGCTTTTTGAAGGGGCGTTTCACACCAAAAGATGGGCGTGTCCATGTAAATTTTTGCCGCGGCGCGCTACGCGTGCCGCCCTCTTTAATCTCCTGCTTTTCTATTTTCAAAAGTTGGCAACTATGTTATAGATATATACTGGCTTTGAGGAGAAATGCAACTACAAATATCTTGCTGTTGTTGCTAAAGACTAAAAAACATCAAAGGTAAATTAATTACTGAAATTTTCAATTTTGTGTAGACATAGAATAAGTCTTACTATGAGAACAATGGGCGGAGCAACTATGATAATAAGGTCTGTTTATTACCATCATAGATATGTATATTATGTAGGAGGTGTAATGTAACAGAGTGTTATGTGTATCCTGTATTGTTGTAACCATGCGTTTATTGTATATATACTTTATTACAATGAATTTATAGGATCCCTCTCCTCACCCCCCCCAATCTGTAAATTAAATATATAGCTCTGGTCTGTGAAATATCAAAATTCCCCTTAAAACTATTCATCTTACCTCTTGTTTATATTTTCCCATTGCTTGATATCTTTGTAAACGTTACAAAGCACATTATTACCCCTCTGTCAGAAAATAAACGTACCCCCCAAAAGGTTTTTTTTTTTTTTTAAATTTTTTAAATTTTTTTTTTAAACCCTTTTTTGTTTATGCTGGGCACAAAAACCAGGCACACCAGATATGCCCTTTGACCTGCCCTAGCCATAAACACAGATGAAAGCTAGGTGATAACCTGGCCTGAGAAGTTCACTGTTCTGGAGAGGTCAGAGTTCAAATGACCAGGTCAAACTGAAGAATGGCCTGTGGATGCCATATAGTGGGCAAAGTAAGTAGCACTCTCCACCTTATAATATTCCTGGCCAGTCAGCTGTCAGCTTTTTCCTAATTAACCATGGGTATAACATCTATTCCCCAAGAGAAGACCTTTGTTCATGGTCTAGGGGTCAGCTATTGGCTGGTACTGTGTTCCATAGTATTCTCTTTGCCCCAAGGAAAAGAAGATTATCTCCATTGGAAGTTGGAAGTTTTCTGTCATTTTATTCCCTTTTCTTTTCATAACTGATTGCTATGTATGTGTCACGGTTCACGGTAGTGGATCCACTGGATCACCGCAAGCGACGGTGTAAGCCACGCCAGGGAGCGGAATCTAAGTAGGTCCCGGTTTTCACCAGAGCCCGCCGCAAAGCGGGATGGACTTGCTGCGGCAGGAGTCTACCAGGTCGCTACTTCTGACGTGACTTGCTTGCAGTGGCAGCCGAGGTATAGCGTGGTACAGAATCATCAGGCTGGCTCGTAGTCGGGGACAGGCAATAAGGTCAGGACAGTCGGCAAAGGTTTGTGGTCGAGGGACGGAGGCAAGAAGGTACGGTACACGGTAATCAGGACGATACTTAAAGAACGCTTTCTCAGTAGGCGGTAAGGCACCAAGATCCGGCAGGTTAACCAGGAAGAGGCAGGCTTAAATAGGGGCAGCGACCGGCAATAACGAATTACCGGTGTGCTGGCCTTTTAAATTTAACACTGCCGGCGTGCACACGTCCTAGAGAGCGGGGCCGCGCGCACCGCGGTACAGAGACTAAAGCAGGAGCGTGGCCGGGTAAGTCTACAGGGGGACATGCAGGGGAATGAGCGCGCTCACGACCCGATATGCGGGACGCGGCGCCGCTCGGCAGCGGGTCACGGATGCGCCTGCGACCCTGGATGGGGGGTCACAGGGGCATCTGTGACAGTACCCCCCCCCCCCTTTGGCCTTTCCCTCTTTTTGGCCTGAAGGAACTTGCGGATTACATTATGGTCCAGAAGATGGTCCTCCGCCACCCAGGACCTCTCTTCCGGCCCGAACCCCTTCTAGTTGATGAGGAAATGACGCTTCCCTCTAATTGTCTTCATGGCCAAGACCTCTCTTATGGTAAAGATGTTGGTGGTATCTGCTATAGGAGTCAGAGGAGCAGCTTTCCGTGAGAAGCGATTCAGGACCACCGGCTTTAAGAGGGAGACGTGGAAGGAGTTCGGGACACGCATCGTGGGGGGAAGCTGAAGCTTATAGGCCACTAGGTTGATGCGCTTGAGAACCTCGAATGGTCCCAGGAACCGGGGTCCCAGTTTATAGCTGGGGATCTTAAGGCGGATGTACTTCGCAGATAACCACACCTTGTCTCCGGGAGAGTAAACTGGGGAAGGTCTTCTCCATTTGTCTACTTGCCTCTTCATGCGGGCAGAAGCCTGTTGCAGGGACAGGCGTGTCTGATCCCATATGGCCGTTAGATCGCGGACCAGATCTTCCACGGCCGGCACTTCCGAGGGCACCGAGATGGGCAGGGGTGGGCGCGGAAGTTGTCCGTAGGCAATGAAGAAGGGGGCGGACCCAACAGACTCCGAGTCTAATGAATTATACAAGAATTCAGCCCATGGTAACAGATTAGCCCAGTCGTCTTGACCGTGCCGAAACGAAGTGGCGTAGGTAGTTGCCCAGGACCTGATTAACCCTCTCCACTTGTCCATTGGTCTGTGGATGGTATGCCGGGGAGAAGTCCAACTTAACCTGTAGCTGGGCACAGAGGGAGTGCCAGAACTTGGACACGAATTGGACTCCACGGTCCGAGACAATATGCAGAGGAAGTCCATGCAAGCGGAAAATGTGCTGGAAGAACAGGCTGGCAAAACGAGAAGCAGAAGGGAGACCTGGCAGAGGAACGAAATGGGCCATCTTTGAGAACCGATCGGTGACTACTCACACCACGGTATTACCGGAGGAAGGAGGGAGATAAATTCCATAGCCACATGAGTCCAAGGGCAGTTAGGGATTGGTAGTGGCTGAAGCAAACCTGCCGGCTTGTGACGTGAAGTCTTGTTCTGGGCACAGGAAGTGCAAGATGCCACGAATGCATGAACATCTTTAGCGAGGTCAGGCCACCAATAGAAGAGAGAGATCAGAGAGCAAGACTTTTGTACCCCTGGATGTCCAGCCACTCGAGAGCAATGTCCCCAATTAAGTATCCTTCTCCGAAGAGCTGGGCGTACATACGTCTTGACCGGAGGGATTTGTCGAATATCTACCGGAGCAGCGGAGATTAGCCGTTCAGGAAGGATGGTGTGCCGTGATGCAGGTTCATCCCCTATCACGTCCAAAGCATGGGAGAGAGCATCCGCCTTGATATTTTTTTCAGCCGGGTGACGAGCTCCTTCGAGGAGATAGCGGCATTCCTCCAAGGCTAGTTTGATGGCCAGTAGTTCCCGGTCCCCAATGGAATAGTTCATCTCCGCCGCGGAAAAGTTTCTAGAGAAGAAGCCACACGTGCGGGTCTTTCCAGTGGACCCTTTTTGGGTAAGCACGGCCCCAGCTCCCATGGAGGAGGCGTCGACCTCCAAGTAGAAAGGTTTCTCCGTATCAGGCCGAGAAAGCACGGGTACGGAAGCAAATGCAGATTTTAGCTTTACTATTACATCAAGGGAGGTACAGTGAGCCCTGACTGGAACCCAGCCCACTGTCCCTGCCTACTTGACGTGCTGCCCTAGGCGTCAGATGGCAACTGGGCGACAGTCCTTGCGCTACTAGAATGCTGGGGCCATCAGGAGGAAGAATAGTCAGACAGTCTGGGTCAATATCAAATCAGGAACGCCAAGCCACAAATCAGAACCAGAGGGATAAACGTAAACAAGCCGAGGTCAAACCCGAACGGGAGCGAGGTACAAAATCAGAAGACAAGCCGCGGTCAGGAGAACAAGCCGAAGTCAGGTACACGGATAAACAAACAAGCAAAGCACAGGTATGAAGGCAGCCAGGAATTATCGCAGGCGCAGCACTCAGCCTCCAGGGAGATTAAATGTGATTCCCGGATACCGCCCCTGCAGCTGATTGGAGTGGTCTCCGGGTCCTCGCATTGGCTGGTGCGACACTGTCTGGAGTGGCTGGGCCTCTGTCACTCACAGAGCTGCCAGCAGCAAATGTATCAGGGTGGGGTCGCAAATCAGCTGCTGTAGCCTGTTGATCCCTGCAGCCTGAGCACAGCCTAGCCCTGACATTTACAAAGGCCTCTTCTTTCCAGTGAGAGCCATGATTGGGGACACCAGTGAGGAGAAGTTGGGCACGAACTGCCTATAATAGTTGGCGAAGCCCAAGAATCTCTGTATGGCACAGAGGCCCACTGGACGAGGCCCTTGCAGGACGGCAGACAATTTAGTGGGATCCATTTGAAACCCTTTGTCCGAGATGATGTAGCCGAGAAAAGAAAGACTGGTCTTATGGAAAAGAAATTTTTCCAACTTGGCGTAAAGATGGTTAGCGCGTAACCGCCTGAGAACCTGTCGTACATGGGCCTGGTGGGACTCTGGGTCAGGTGAAAAGATCAGGATGTCGTCCAAGTAGACAATCACACAGTTGTATAAGAGATCTCTGAAGACATCGTTGACAAACTCCTGGAAGACTGCAGGAGCATTACAGAGCCCGAAAGGCATCACCAGGTACTCGAAGTGGCCATCTTGAGTGTTAAAGGCTGTCTTACACTCGTCTCCTTCTCTGATCTAAATGAGATTGCAAGCACCGCGTAGGTCCAGTTTGGAAAAGATCTTGGCTCCACAGAGACGATCAAACAGCTCAGTGACCAACGGCAAGGGATACCGGTTCTTTACGGTGATCTTATTGAGACCACGGTAATTGATACAGGGATGGAGAGAACTATCTTTCTTCGCCACGAAGAAGAACCCGGCTCCGGCAGGTGAGGAGGACTTACGAATGAACCCCTTCTGAAGATTCTCCTGGATGTAAGCAGCCATGGCTTGAGTCTCTGGTACTGACAGAGGATAGACCCTGCCCCTGGGAGGAGATGTGTCGGGCAGCAGGTCGATTTGGCAGTCATAGGGATGATGAGGAGGTAGGGTTTGCTTCTCCGAGAACATGTCTGCAAATTCTTGGTAGGGTGCAGGGAGACCCGCCAGCGATTTAGATGTTACTAGAGGAGAAGCGGGAAGCACTGGGCGAGGTGCCACCAAACAGCGAGAACGACAACCTTGTCCCCAACACAAGACTTTGCCCGTCTTCCAATCAAGCACCAGGGCATGTTGCTGCAGCCAAGGAAGGCCCAGAAGAATAGACGAGGATGACAGGGGTAACACAAAAAACGTAAGTCTCTCCTTATGGAGTGCCCCAACCTGAAGGGACAAAGGCTCGGTACAAAACAGGACTGGATCATTGAGGATCTCTACACTGAGAGAGGAGATGGCCAGAGGTTTCTCCAGGCGGACCATCGGGAGGTTATGCTTGGACACCAAAGCCGCATCCACAAAGTTCCCGGCTGACCCGGAGTCCAGGAAGGCCAAGGCTTGAAACTGGATTCCTGGTCCAAACCTGACTAGTACGAGTATAGTCAGGTGAGGAGAGAGGTTGTTCACACCTAGGGATTCCTCTCCCATGTAGCCTAGGTGCGTGCGTTTCCCGGACGCTGGGTACGGAGCAGGCAACCCCTGCAGAAGTGTTTGGGACTGGCACAGTAGAGGCACAGGTTTTCCTCCCGTCGAGACAGCTCCAGTGCAGATAGGTGGGTCCTGTCCACCTACATGGGCTCCTCCACGGCCGTTGGGGTAGACTGTTGTGGCGGCCTTTGGAACACAAGAGCCAAGCGAGGAAGGCGACGTGTTTTGGCCGACTCGCGCTCTAGACAAAGTTCCTCTTGCCTTTCAGAAAAACGGATGTCAATCCAGGTGGCCAAGGAGATGAGGTCACTCAAGGAGGATGGAAGATCCCTGGCGGAGAGGACATCCTTGATCTGGCTGGCGAGGCCCTTCTTGAAAGTGGCACACAACGCTGCCTCGTTCCAGGCTAGTTCGGAAGCCAGAGTGCGAAACTTCACAGCGTAGTCTCCCACGGAGGAGTTCCCTTGTTGCAAATTAAGCAAAGTGGTTTCTGCAGAAGATGCACGAGCGGGTACTTCGCATACACTTCGGAACTCTCGAAGAAAGGTACCGAGATCAGCCGTGACGGGATTGTCTCGGTCCCAAAGCGGAGTGGCCCAGGCCAGGGCTTTTCCAGAAAGAAGACTGACCACGAAGACCACCTTAGACCTTTCCGACGGGAATTGACCGACCCTGAGTTCCTTGTGGAGGGAGCATTGGGTGATGAAACCCCTGCAGGCCTTAGGGTCCCCATCAAATTTGGTAGGCATAGACAACCGGAGCTTGGGACCAACAGACATTTCCGGAGCCACTGCCACGGGAGCTGCCACAGCAGCCGGCTGCTGCTGCTGCTGAGAGGCGAGAAGTTGCTGCATCATGGACGACAACTGGTTAAGCTGTTGCACCTGCTGCGCAATCTGTTTGGACTGGTGAGCCACGATGGTGGTGATGTCAGAAACGCTCGGAAGAGGCACCTTGGCGGGATCCATGGCCGGATCTTACTGTCACGGTTCGCAGTAGTGGATCCACTGGACCACCGCAAGCGATGGTGTTAGCCACGCCAGGGAGCGGAATCTAAGTAGGTCCCGGTTTTCACCAGAGCCCGCCGCAAAGCGGGATGGACTTGCTGCGGCGGGAGTCTACCAGGTCGCTACCCCTGACGTGACTTGCTTGCAGTGGCAGCCGAGGTATAGCGTGGTACAGAATCGTCAGGCAGGCTCGTAGTCGGGGACAGGCAATAAGGTCAGGACAGGTGGCAAAGGTTTGTGGTCGAGGGACGGAGGCAAGAAGGTACGGTACACGGTAATCAGGATGAGACTCAAGGAACGCTTTCTCAGTAGGCGGTAAGGCACTAAAGATCTGGCAGGGTAACCAGAAAGGGGCAGGCTTAAATAGGGGCAGCGGCCGGCAATAGTGAATTATCGGTGCGCTGGCCCTTTAAATCTAACACTGCCGGCGCGCCGCGGGACAGAGACTACAGCAGGAGCGTGGCCGGGTAAGTCTGCAGGGGAATGAGTGCGCCCGCGACCCGACATGCAGGACGCGGCGCCGCTTGGCAGCGGGGCACGGATGCGCCTGCGACCCGGGATGGGGGTAGTTGGGGCATCCGTGTCAGTATGTTTGTTATTTTATTGTATTTTTGTACTCTATGTAAGCACTGTACCTTTTTCCAATTAAATTAAAAAAATAATAAGTTAGCCCTCATTTGTTCTAAGAACCCATAACCTTAAGGCCGTGTTCATACGGCTTATTCCCGACGGATTTGTGAGCCGTATTGAGCTCACAAATCCGCGTGAATAAGGGGCGGGACGGGGGCGGGGCCGGAGCGCGGGGGGCGCCGCTCCCGGCCCCATAGACAATGCATTGTTTACGGCGCGTACGCGCCGTAAATAATGTGCATGTCACTTTCTCCCCCCCGCGGCGGATTCGCCGAGCGGGGAGGAGCGACGGAATCCACTGTTCTCTATGAGAGCAGTGGATTACCGTAATGACTCCGACGGATTGGCGCCGTACTGCAGCGCAAATCCGGCGCGCAGTACGGCGCCAAAACGCGGCAAAATAAGCCCTGTGAACGAGGCCTAAAAAGGTGTTTTAACCCTGTGACTGCTGGAGAGCAGTGGGATAGTGTTTTAACCCTTCAAGTGTTTGCATATATCGGAGTCCTTCCCTCCGATTTCCTTTTCTTTTTGGTTATTGAAAGAAGGGGGTGGCAGTGAATTTTTTATGGTGCCTAGTATTGTGCTGGAGTGGAATTTATGCATAATTTGCCACCTGTGTAAGAGGTGAGTGGATATAAATCAACTCTACTATAGTGGCCCCCACTTCACGTGCTGGTAAGTGTATACGTGACACCTACACAAGCTATATTTTATGTGTTATGGACAGATGCATAGCTGCCCTCACATCACTATGGGCCACATGTATGCAACCTGTCTCGGTCTTAACCTCGCTTTGTTTCCCATAGCAACCAATCAAAGCGCCCCTTTCATTTCTTATCGTGCTCTGATTGGTTGCTATGGGCAACAAAGTGAGTTTAAGACCTAGACAGTTTTCATACATGTGGCCCTAAGTGTTGAGTAGTTTTGGAATTATTGTTTACGATCTACCTATGCAGTTTTACATCAAGTTCAAAAGATACAGTAACATAACAAAGCATGTTTTTTATGGCCTAGATCACATTGAGATTCTGGTTAAAAAAAAAACATGCAAAATCGAAATTTGAAATCCAAATCGTGAAAAAAATAAACAACATGTCATTAATTAATTTGTGGATTCTATGCAGAAACAACATCAGATAAAATTGAGGATATGTTCACACGGCGTGTTGCATACGTTTTTAGATGCGTGTTTGGATCTTTGTTTCGGACCCCAAACACACCAAAACACGTATCTAATATGCAGTGTGTTTTACATTGCTTTCAATGTAAAACACACATCGGCGTTCAGATGAGTGATCGCAGATGCATGTCTACATGTGTCTTTCTCATGCATCTTTCGGATCCGTTCAAAGAATTGTCACGTCAATTCTTTATCCCAAAAACGCAACAGGCACCTTATTTAAAACTATAGGGTGCATTCCTTCTGCAGCCAAAATAAAAGCCAAACAGGCATCTGCTTGATGGATGCGTTTTGGATGCGATTGACGCCGCGCTTTTGAATGGGTTTTTCGGATCCAAAACTAATCCAAACACAGATCCAGCATGCCGTGTGAACTTACCATAACAAGGACTAGTTCCAGAATCCTTTGCAAGGCAAGAAACAATCTGCTGTAGAAATCTCTGCTGTCTCTGTGGGAGATTTGTTTCAGTTGGAAAACATTACCCAAAGGGTCACACTGCTGCAACTGGCTTGTCTTCTTCCATTGATGCAATCTAGTTCTATCCTTCCACAGGCATGTGTATCTGGTCATCTATATCGTGTAAAAAAATGAGATTCATCAGGATAAGCTAGCTTCTTCCATTGTCAAGTTCTGATGCTCATATGCCCACTGTTGGCACTTTCAGCAATGGACAAGGGTCCCATGGGCATTCTAAGGGTATGTTCACATGGCGTATTGGGGGGGCGTACTGTACGTGCTTCAATACGCTGTGTGTTTTAGAAGTACGCGCTATCTAGCGTATACTTCTAAGGCACGGAGGGGGGCGGCCCCGGCTGGCCCCATCCACCTGCATTATCAGTGGCGCTTAAACACTGTGAAGAAGCAACATGTCACTTCTCTCCCTCGACGTGCAATACGGTTGTATGCATTAGCATAATTGCGGCTCGCATTTCAGCCGTATTAAAGCGCAAATACGCAGCGAAATGCGCGGTGCAATTACGCCGTGTGAACATACCCTAACTGTTTTCTGACTATGTGGCCTAATACACAGCAAGATGTGATGCACCCTCTGTTCTGACTGCTTTCTATCATAGCCAGTAGTAATTTTTTTAAGCAAGTCATACTACAGTTGATCTGCTATGGGATTGGAGGAGACAGTGTGCCCTTTGTCCCCTTCATGCCTCAATGAACCTTGGGCAATCATGTTCTTGTAGTCAGTTCATCTTGTCTTTAATTGGAATACTTTTGGTAAGTACTAAACACTGCCTGTTGGAAATGCCCTTAAGTTATCTAGTCATCACAATTTATCAATTTTCAAAACTGTTTCTTGCTACTCAATATATAGTGCCCCTTAAATAGATCATTTTGCTGCCTGGCTCCCTTATTTCCTCTCTTCTGAAATGCCCACTCTCATCATGGGTGATTTCAACATCCCCATTGATGACCCCATGTCTCCTTCTGCCTCTCAATTTCTTTCACTAACTTCTTCTCTTGGTCTCTCGCAGTTTACCGACTCTGCCACCCACAAGGATGGGAATTCTCTGGATCTGGTCTTCTGTCATCTTTCCTCAATTTCTAACTTCATTAATTCTCCCTATACTCTCTCTGACCACAACCTTATCTCCTTCATTATCACTAATTCTCAGCCTTCTATGGACAAACCTGCTCATCACACATTCCGAAATATCAGCTCCATTGATACTCAGGAACTCACAGACACCATACAGTGTTCACTGCCCCCAATCTCCTCCCTCTCCTGTTCTGACCAGGCTGTCAAACGTTACAATGAAACTCTTACAACCACCCTGGACATGTTGGCACCATCAGGACCCCGCAACCCCCAGAGGTCGACCCCTGCCCCATGCAACCCTCGATTGTCATCGCAGGGCTGTTCCAGGTGGCTGGCGGCTGTGGAGAAAGTCGAGTTTGGGATTTTCTCCCACTAAAATTCTGTCGGAATACCACTCTGCCCTGATTGTGCCAAAAAAAAAATATTTACCCTCCTCTCAACACTACACAACAAAAAGCCTTTTTGACCCCCTTCCATCCTCCAAAGGGGCCTAGAGTCAGGCGGGTTTTTTGCCTTGGCTGAAGACCGGCCCACATTCAAAGGAAATTTAAAAAATATTCGGCTAAAATTTCCGTCCCCAAGTAATACCCTCCCATCTCCCCCTGCACGCCCTCAAATTCTACTTCCCCCTTGCCCCGGCAGAGGAAAAAGTTTTTGGTTCTCTTCTGTGCGCCCCCAAACCCCCTGCTCTACTGACCCATTTCCCTCCCCCCTTGTCCGTCCATTTTAGCTGTCCTCTCCCCAAAACTGCAACTCTCTCTCTATGGGTTTTTTCCCCCTTCTTCCCTTAAAAAAACCACATAAACCCTTTAAAAAAAAAAGCCCCCTTGGACCTGTCGTGTGTAATACCGCCCAGTCTCAAACCCTCCCCTTCTTCTAACTCCTGGGAAAGCTTGGTTTCTCTCGCCTAAACCCCCTATTTTCTACTAAATCTCTTCTTGACCTCGGCAATTAGGTTTGACCCCACCCCCGAAACTGCCTTAGTTAAAGTCTCAATGACTCAACAGCAAAATCTCGGGGTTTCTTCCCTTTTTGTTCTTTTGGATCTTCTGCAGGTTAAACTGTGGATCACCAATTTCAGCATTCTCAGCCCCATTTTGGGCCCCCAGGATATCGCCTTTGTTGGTTTTCATCTTACCTGGCTGCCCTCCTTTTTTTGGGATCTACCCCCTTTTCCTTCCCTCTTGCTGTTACAGTTCCTAGGGATCAGTTTTGGTCCCTTTTCTCAAAAATTTTTACAGCCCCCTTTGGGCAAACCATCAGCGATTTGGTTTCCATACCCTCGCTTTGTGATGAACCCCAATTATAACCCCGCCCGTGAAACAGTCCCCTTTTCATGACCTCCCGTGATGTTTTCCCCCTGTCTCTGAATCAGTCCTTCCTCTCTGAACTAAACCTCATAAAAACTGAACTTCTTGTCTTTCCGCCCTTTTTACCAACCCCCCCCTGCTTTTCTGTTTCTTATGTGGTACCCCCATTTTCAGGCGCGGCCCGCTGTTGGGGGTTATACTAGATTTTTCTGACCTTCCCCCATTTATCCAATCCCTTGCCCGTTCCTGTCACCTGCCCAAAAAACATTCCAGAATCCCCTCGTTTCTCACTGTGGAAAACAAGTCAAACTCTAATTGTGGCCCTTTTTTTCTGTTTGTTACGTAACTCCCTGTAACGGTCCCCTCTGCAAACTCTCCCTCTTCAACTGTCCCGAATGCAGCGCCCGGCTCTTTTCTCTCCCGCCCCTATTTAATAATGTTTACCTGTGTGTCATGCATGGTTGCCCATCCGTACAGGATCAGTATAAATTCAAAAACTCTCATCAAAAGCTCTTACAATTTTTTTTTTTCCCCCCCTAATTCCCCTCTGTCTCTGTCTACCCCCGACCCTCTCTCCGCTTGCTGTGATATCAGGTTACATCATCAAAATCCCAACCTCCCTGCCCCTTCCAAAATTTTTACACGTGCGGCACAGTTCTTGGAAATGTACCGGGGCGAAGGCACTTACAACCTCTAGTTTTTAAGAGGGCCCCGAGAAAACACTTCTCAGCCCGGCTACCAAGATCCCTAAGCTAACACACATTTGTCATCCCTCATAGGGCATCACAGGCACTTTTCGTTATAGTGTTTCAGTTGGGTGGGAGGTTCATCCCTTTTCTGTAAACCCCCCATTTTATCATGGCCCGGGCCCTTGTAAACTTTGACTTCTTACCCTTGTTTCACCCCTAACCCCAATAGTTTGTTAAGAGGGGGCCCTCACCCTTGTGTTCTTTGTAAGTTTTTAATGTGTAATGTTGTATGTCTACCCCTTTAATTTTTTAAATGCTGCGGAAATGTTGGCGCTATTAAAAAAAGATTATTATTATTATTATTTTTTAAAAGTAATTGTGACAAAATAATTTCAAGTGTAATGTTAGGTCTTAGTGTAGGTCGCATTGCAACAGATTAGGTAAGAGCTATTTTAAATTTAATTAGCTATACAAAATTTTTTTCTGTGATTTCAAAAATTTTGTTTTTTAAATCGGGGATTTTTTTCCTTCCATGCTTAATCATGGAGAGTTTCCCCCAGTTGAGGCAGGAATTAGGTATTCAAATAACCGGAAACAAAGAGGAGGATTTGTGTCCCGGGGCATGTCAAATTTTCTGCAACAAGAAAGCCCGTGTATTTAAAAGATAATGGTTGAAGGGAGAGATTTTGTTTAGAAACCTTAAAGCTTTAAGCGTGTTGCCTGAGGTGCCTGGGGCCCGTGTAGTTGATTCTTGGGGTCATTTTACAACTCTTTACAGATGTATACCTTACATGCTTTTTGTTCCCGTCTCTTTGTTGCTTTTCCCTGAAGAGCAGCTTTCCCCGTACCCGGGGGGCCCCTGGGGGTTTCCCCCTGAACAGTCGAAACTGGCTTAAAGTACACCTATGTTAAGTGATGAAATATTTTAATTGCCTTGTCAGGAAAAAAATTCGCCCACTTGAGGGTCGACGCTGATTTTGGGGGGTATCGTGTGTTTTCACTCCCCCCAGGGGGGGAACAAAGGTCAGCCCGGATTTTCG